>JAODAL010013409.1:0-91443 GCA_025379985.1 Phyllomedusa bahiana | reverse complement strand
AAATTTATGCTACATAAGTAGTATGTAAAAAATTTTTTTACCAATAGAAAAACTTTTTTAAAGCATTTAAAATAAAAAATTATGAATTGGGCTCACAGTATCGTATCGACCCCAGAGTAAAATAACTTGTCTAGTATACTGCACAGTGATCCCTGTTAAAAATAAAAAAACACTACTAGGATTGCAGTATTTTCCTTACCCTGCATTCCAATAAATTGATCTATCCTTGTCCCCCTAAAAATTATACCAATAAAAATGTCAAATCATCCCACAAAAACAAGCCCATACACAGCTCCATACACTGAAAAATAAGAAAGTTATGGTTCTCAGACTATGGTGATACAAAAACGTATTTTCCTTTTTGAAAAAAAGTGTTTTTATTGTGTAAAAGCAGTAAAACATAATAAAAAAATTATAAACACATTTATATTGGAAAAAGTATCAAACTTAAAAAAATAAATTAAAGTTACCAGTCTTTTAAAAAGCACTTAGGCTGTAAAATTGAAACCCAAAAAAAAAAGGGGGAACCATTTTTTTTTCTCCTTTTCAGGCCCAACCCAAAAAAAAAACTAGGAACCCTGGATCCGGGGGGGGTGTTTTCCCCCAAAAAAAAATGGGATGACTTCTGTAAGGTTTCCCCTGTTCTGGGTACTTTGGGGGCTTTGCAATACACCGGCACCCCCCAAAAATCTGGTTCCCCAAAAGCCAATGGGGCTCCCTCCCTTGTACGTTTTCATCCCTTTCAAAAAGCAGTTTCACCAAAAAGGGTTTATTGCGAACTTGGAAGAAATTGATAAAAAAAACCCTTGAGCTGTTTTTTTTCCAAGTTTCCCTTTTTAAAAAAAAAAGTGAAAAAAAATTTTTTCATTAAAAAATGCAGATTATTGAAAAAAAATTTTTTTTTTCTTTTAGAACCAAAGCAACAAAAAAAGTGAAACACCTGTGGGTTGATATACTCACTAACCCCTGGATAATTCCTTTAAAAAGGTGTATTTTTCCAATTTGGGGTCTTTTTTAGTGGTTTTATTAAGTTTTAGAAACCGCAGGGGTTTTTCGAAAACCCAAAATAAAATTGTTTTGAAAATGAAACCCCAGAGTCTGGTAGGTGCCCTTCATTCTGAGCTTGTGTTGAGCCAAAAAGACCCCCAGGTCACAAATGGGATATTATAAAAAACGGAGAACTGAGGGTTGGGTGTTGGTTGCATTTCCCTGTAAATTTCCCCCGTGTTCCAGTGAAAAATAATACAAAAAAAAAAGGGAAAAATTTTCCCTCCCCTTTGTTTTAAATTTTTCTATGAACCCCCGATGGCTTAAAAAACTTCCAAAATGCTTTTTTTAAATATTTAAAAAAATTTTTTTTCTTAAGGGGGTCAGTTATGGGGCATAAAAAAATAATGCCACCTACATAGACATATGGAGATCCATTTAAACTATTTTTGGGGGAAGAATCTGTCTTACACACAGAAATTGTTGAACTTTGAAAAAGGCAAATTTTTAGAATTTTTATAACATTTTTCACAAATAAACAAGGATTCTATGGACCAATTTTTTTTTTTCTTATAGCACAATGTGTCAAACGAAAACAGTCTCTGAATCACATGGATAGGTAAAAGAATCAAAAACTTATTTTCAATAAATGTTAATGTCAGTTTAAAAAACTGGGGGGCCCTTTAGAAGGGCAAAACTGGGGTGGTGATAAGGGGCTAAAGTTATAGAACTGCCCACAGGCTGAATGGGAATGTGGAGCCTGAAGCTGGCTGTAAAGAGCAGACTCTGTGAACACCGCTAGATGTGAAAACTGTTAACATTTCCCCTTTTTTTTTTGTCATAAAGCAGAAAAAAAAAAAATACGTGCCTATTTTTTGCCCAAAAATAATGCATCCCAAAAGACCCCCCCTTTATTTTTAACAGAAAGAATAACATACCATGCTGCTCTATTCTTCCTGTCAAATATGATGGATTCTGCAACAAATTTTCAACAAGATGTAACAGCCCACATCTTTTTGGGGACAAACAACTTTAATCTCTACATGAGAAACTTGTCTACTATTGCCTTATGCTGGTATTTAGCAGTATTAAAAGCTAGGGATCCATTTTTATATATTACTCCATAGCTACACTCTGAAGTAAAGATAAGAAAAAATAATGAGATGTTTCCTGCAAAACAATATTACACTTTGTGGTGATAAAGATAGGGTAAGCACTGATATTCTAATCATTATTATTATTTTTTTTAAAGCGCCCTTTATTCCTGGCGCTGTACATTCGGGGGGTTTCAACATAAGTCAAAAGAGTAAATAATAACGATGAATGACTTACAACTGGCACAACAGAGGGAGGGAGGACCTTGCCGTGAGGGCTTACAATCTACAGGAGGGGGGAAGAGACAGGATGAGGTGTCAGACATGTTTGTGGGGTAGTACAGTGGAAGCAGGGTTATTGTAGGTTATAGGCAATCCTGAAGAACATGGGTTTTCAGGTTGCTTTTGAAGCTGGTGAGAGTGGATAGAGTCTGATCCAGGGGCGTCGCTAGGCTGTTTTAGTCGGGGCTCGGGCCCCGAATAAAACACCCTGTGCCCCGAGTCTCCCGGGCTCCAGGCCTCTGCCTGGGCCTGGAGCACCGACTGGCCCTTCAGCTGCATGTGCGTCCGCTGGACGCACACTCAGCTGAGTGGCTTCTACGGAGCAGAGAGCGAGCGCTCCCTGCCCCGCAGACAGTGTCGGACCCGCAGGTCCGCACAGCGGGCCGCCGGGTCCTCACAGCGCTGAGGACCGCCGGGCCCGTGTGCCTCAGCCGGCAGCGTCGCGATGATGTGATGTCATCGCGACGCTGCCATCTCCTCGGCGCACAGCGCGTCATAGGCTGTGCGCCCGAGGAGCTGCCGGAGGAGCGCGTTCCCGGGAGAGTTAAGGTGAGTATGAATGTTGTTATTTTTAACGCGTTTACCTGCCTCAGTGCCCCTATTACTGCCTGTGCCCCTATAATGCCTGCCTGTGGCCCCCATATCCCTGCCTGTGCCCCTATAATGCCTGCCTGTGGCCCCCATATCCCTGCCTGTGACCCCCATATCCCTGCCTGTGGACCCCAAATCCCTGCCTGTGGCCCCCATATCCCTGCCTGTGGCCCCCATATCCCTGCCTGTGGACCCCATATCCCTGCCTGTGGCCCCCATATATTGCCTGTGGACCCCAAATCCCTGCCTGTGGCCCCCATATCCCTGCCTGTGGCCCCCATATACTGCCTGTGCCCCTATATGCCTGCCTGTGGCCCCCATATACTGCCCGTGGCCCCATATACTGCCTGTGGCCCCCATATCCCTGCCTGTGCCCCCATATACTGCCTGTGGCCTCCATATTCCTGCCTGTGGCCCCCATATCCCTGCCTGTGGCCCCCATATACTGCCTGTGGCCTCCCTATCCCTGCCTGTGCCCCTATAATGCCTGCCTGGGGCCCCCATATGCTGCCTGTAGCCACCATATCCCTGCCTGTGGCCCCCATATACTGCGCGTGGCCCCCATATCCCTGTCTGTGCCCCTATAATGCCTGCCTGTGGCCCCATATCTGCCTGTGGCCCCCATATCCCTCTCTGTGGCCCCCATATGCTGCCTGTGCCCCTATAATGCCTGCTGTGGCCCCATATTCTGCCTGTGGCCCCCATATCCCTGCCTGTGGCCCACATATTCTGCCTGTGGCCCCCTAATCCCTGCCTGTGGCCCCCATATCCCTGCCTGTGGCCCCCATATGCTGCCTGTGGCCCCATATCCCTGCCCGTGGCCCCATATGCTGCCTGTGGCCCCCATAAGCCTGCCTGTGGCCACCATATGCCTGCCTGTGGCCACCATATGCTGCCTGTGCACCTATATACCTGCCTGTGGCCCCCATATACTGCCTGTGTCCCTATATACCTGCCTGTGGCCCCATATATGCCTGTGCCCCTGTATACCTGCCTGTGGCCCCATATACTGGCCTGGGGTCCCTATATACCTGCCTGTGGCCCCCCATATACCGCCTCAGTGACCCCATATACTCCCTCAGTGGACCCTATATTCTGCCTCAGTGCCCCTATATACCTTCTTGTGGCCCCTATATACTGCCTCATTTGCCCCCTATACTGCCTGTGGCCCCATATACTCCCTTTCAGTGCCCCTATATACCTGCCCGTGGCCCCATATTACTGCCTGTGCCCCCTATATACTCCTTTGGCCCCCTATAACTGCCTGTGGCCCCTATATACCTGCCTGTGGCCATATATATCTGCCTGTGGCCCCTTATATCTGCCTGTAGCCCCATTAACTGCTTCAGTGCCCCTATATACCTAACTGAGGGGACTGCTATACTATAATTAAGGAGTTGCTGGAAATGTGAGGATTCAAAATATTTGTGTCCAAATCCTCAGGGACGAGTCTTGGCCGGGAGCAATCAGCATGAAGGTTGTGAACGGATGGTGAAAAAAAGGGAAAGTGAACGACGCTGATCAGAAAAGACGTCTCCGGTGAGTCACTAAATGTAACTGCAGTGTAATCACTTATATGTCTGCAGAGTCTACATACAACTAGTATCTACAACTATCTGGTCACTGTATGGCGGTGGTATATGTAATCAAAGCCTGTGTACAGCTGATAGTCACATATGGGGGTAACGTTCGGTCAGGGTCTGGCAGGATTATTTGAGCCTTAAGTAGTAATAGTTTTGGGTCTTGGTTTTGTAGGAGGGTTTTAGTAACAATCACTTGTCTGGTAGATTTGCTCCATGTGTAGGTGGATGTTTTGGTGACTGTTTAGGGGTATTGTCATATGAAGGTGAGAAGTTCTGAAAAAGTAAATTTGTCATTGGTGATTTTTACTGTACAGTGACTGCTGAGGAGATGGACGGGATCTGTGTGGGATGTGCAGAAAATTTGTGACAGGAACAGAAGGTTTTTCTCTGTAAGAAAACATCCGCAGTTTACAATGAGGCGCGAAAAATGTCGTGTGAACCCAGCCCTACCCAGAAAAACACAAAGGGCCCGAGCCCCGGATGTTTTAGGACCCTAGCAACGCCCCTGGTCTGATCTGTCTGGGCAGTGTTGTGGGGGGAAGCACGAGAGAAGTCTTGGAGACGGTTATGTGAGGAGCTGATAAGAGGAGAACAGAGAAGAAGGTCCTGTGAGGAGCGGAGATTTCTTGAGGGGAGATATCTGGAGATTAAGGCAGAGATGTATGGAGGGAGAGGTTATGGAGAGCCTTGTAGGTCAGAGTTAGCAACTTGAAATGAATTCGCTGGGCAATGGGTAGCCAGTGAAGGGATTTGCAGAGGGGAGAGGCAGAGGAGTAGCGAGGAGAGAGGTGGATGAGATGGGCAGCAGAGTTGAGAATGGTTTGAAGGGGAGCAAGAGTGTTAGATGGGAGGCCACAGAGAAGGATGTTGCAGTAGTCTAGGTGGGAGATGACGAGGGCGTGGACGAGCATTTTTGTGGTGTCGAAGTTGAGGAATGAGCGGATGCGAGAGATATTTTTCAGGTGGAAGCGGCAGGCAGAGGTGAGGATCTGGATGTGTGGTTTGAAGGACAGAGCGGAGTCGAGGATTACCCCAAGGAAGCGGACATGCGGAACAGGTGAGAGTGTACAGCCGTTGACAGTGATAGAGAGATCAGGTGGAGGGATGGAGTGGGACGGTGGACAGATGATGAATTCTGTTTTCTCCACATTTCATTTTAGGAAACGGGAGGAGAAAAAGGAAGAAATGGACTATAGACAGTCTGTGATCCGGGAGAGAAGAGAGGTGACATTAGGGACAGAGATGTAGAGTTGTGTGTCGTCAGCATATAGATGGTATTGAACGCCATGTGAAGCTATGAGCTGACCCAGCCAAGAGTGTAGATAGAAAAGAGTAAAGGACCTAGGACTGACCCCTGGGGGACACCAACAGAGAGTGGCTGGGGGGAGGAGGTGGAGCGAGAATGAGAGACGCTGAATGTCTGATCAGAGAGGTATGAGGAGATCCAGGAAAGAGCCAAGTCCGTGATGCCAAGGGAGGAGAGGATGTGTAGCAGGAGGGAATGGTCGACAGTGTCAAAGGCAGAGGACAGGTCTAAGAGAAGAAGCACAGAGTAATGGCGTGAGGCTTTCGCAGTTACTAGGTCATTGGTGACCTTGTTAGGGCGGTTTCGGTAGAGTGGTGGGGTCGGAAGCCAGATTGTAGGTCGTCAAGAAGAGAGTTGGAGGAGAGGTGGGAGGACAGTTGAAGATAGACGTGTTGCTCGAGGAGTTTGGAGGCAAAAGGGAGCTGTGAGATGGGGCGATAGTTGGACAGAGAGGAGGGGTCAAGAGAAGGTTCCTTCAGGATGGGTGTGATGGTCGCATGTTTAAAGGAGGAAGGGAAGATGCCAGAGGTTAGCAATAAATTGAAAAGATGGGTGAGGGCTGGGATGAAAGCAGCACTAAGGTCTGGAATAAGGTGTGATGGCAGTGGGTCAAGATTATCATATACAGTTTAAACCAGAAGTTTACATACACTATATAAAAAGACATATATACATGTTTTTCTCACTATCTGACAAGAAATTAGAATAAACCTTACCCATTTTAGATCAATTAGGATTACCAAAATTATTTATATTTGCCAAATGCCAGAATAATGAGGCAGATAGAATTTTTAAGGCATTTTTATTACTTTCTTCAAAGTCAAAAGTTTATATACATTTCATTAGTATTTGATAGCATTGCTCTTACACTGTATGACTTGGGTCAAATGTTTTGGATATCCTTCCACAAGGTTTGCACAATAGTTGGCAGGATTTTTAGCCCATTCCTCCTGACAGAACTGGTGTAACTGAGCCATGGTTGTAGGTCACCTTGCTCACACCTGCCTTTTCACCTGTGCCTGTAAATTTTCAATAGGATTGAGATCAAGGCTTTGTGATGGCCACTCTAAAACATTGACTTGGTTATCCTTAAGCCACTTTGTAACAAGTTTGGCAGTATGCTTCGGGTCATTGTCCATTTGGAAGACCCATATCCACCCAAGCTTTAACTTCCTTGCTGATGTCTTGAGATGTTGCTTCAGTATTTCCACATAATCTTCTTTCCTAATGATGCTATTTATTTTTTGAAGTGTACCAGCCCCTCCTGCAGCAACACAACCCCCCAAAACATGATGCTGCTAACCCCGTGTTTCACAGTTGGGATGGTGTTCTTAGGCTTCTAAGCTTCTCCCTTTTTCCTCGAAACGTAACAAGGGTCATTATGGCCAAACAGTTCAATTTTTGTTTCGTCAGACCACAGGACATGTCTCCAAAAATGTAGGTCTTTGTTTCTGTGTGCATTTGCAAACATTAATCTGGCTTTTATTTGTTTATTTTGAAGTAATGTCTTCTTCCTGGCAGGGAGGCCTTTCAGCCCATGTTGATACAGTACTCGTTTCACTGTGGATTATAACACAATCTTACCAGCTTCCACCAGCATCTTCACAAGATCTTTTGCTTTTGTTCCTGGGTTGATATGCACATGTCGGACCAAAGCCCGTTCATCTCTGAGACACAGAACCCATCGCCTTCCTTTGTATAATTGTTTGTACAGATGAACGAGGTACCTTCAGATACCTGGAAATTACACCTAAGATGAACCAGACTTGTACAAGTCCATGATTCTCTTCCTCGTATCTTTTCTGATTTCTTTAGACTTCCCCATGATGTTACACACAGAAGCAGTGTGTTTCCAGTGTGCATAAAAAAATACATTCTACATCCACTGGTGTGTTTCTGATTAACTCACATGTTGTCAATAAACCAGAAGCATCCAAAGACATTACATCATTATATGGACTGTCCCAAATTGTTTAAAGGCATAGTATTCCTAGTTTACGTAAACTTTTTAATTTGCAGAAAGTAATAGAAATTAATTAAAATTCTCTCTCTTATTATTCTGGCATTTGGTAAATATTAATAATTTTGGTAATCCTAATTGACCTAAAACGGATAAGGTTTACTCTGATTTCATGTCAGATAGTGAGATAAACATGCAGATGTGTCTTTTTATATAGTGTATGAAAACTTATGGTTTCAACTGTAACTGCATATACAATTACATAGCAGATTTTTCTCTTCGACGTTCTGTACCTAAAATTCTTAGTTTTTATAGTCTAGACATTTATAATTATACTTCTTTGCTGTGATAGATACACGAAATTCCTACTGAGCTTGTGATGAGCTTTTGTGTATTCATCACAGCCAAACTGAAGAGGAAGAGCAGCATCCTAAACCATTGATGAGATAGGAGGTAAGAATTGCATCAAAATTCTGGTGTACACATTTTATTCCATATTTATTATGTGTTTTGAACAGTTTTTAGATACTTTTGTGCTGTGTCCAGCAAAGGGGCATGGCTTCATGGGAAGGGATTTAGTTTAATTTACAATGTAGTGCACCAAAATGTAAGTGCAATTGTTGACACAAACTATGACAAGTAATAAATGATGTAAAGATAACAGAAGATTTATCATACATTGATAAATTTTTGCTCATTTTTGACTGATTAGTGTACATTTATACTATAATTAAATCTACCCCCAAATCCAAATGAAAAACCAAGTCAGAAATATATAAGAAAAATATATAACCAAGAGGCTATTTATATAAAACAAATATAAATGCATACAAACCAGGTATCCATTGCAGATAAAATGGTTCCAGTGTAGTATACATCCATGGTAAAATATAAAAAAATCAATATTAAAGGAAAAATTCATATAGCAGTGAGAACATGTCAAGGGTAGAAAGCTTTAATACATCAAAAGTAATACTATGCGCACACGTGGCTTCAGACAGCTACATTCTTCATATACTTCAGAAGTCAGAAGGTCACAAATCAACCCAAATTCTGAGCCATCTGGCCAGTAACTAGGCATAATAGTGTTCCTCACTATCAGGCTCTGTTACTGCATATAGGGCATTAAGGGATAATATTACTAATGAGGAGTACTGATACTTTATAGAAGGGCAACTACGAAAGCACTATTATTACATATAAAAGCACTGTTACTGTGTAAGAGGGATAATAAAGGGGCACTATCACTGCTTAGTGGGACCATAGACCATATTGTAGCATAGCAACACATAAATGGGCACTATTACCACAAAGGAGGGGCGCTGTTTCTGTGTAGAAGGGCACCAAGAGAGTATATTGACAGTGGAGGACAGGGGTATCAACCTCAAACAGTCAGTGCGCCAAAAGTAAAAATTTGGACACATATTTACTAAAAAAAAAGTTACAATTAAGGAAGTATTTCCTTCTTAACAGATAAAAAGATGAACCTTTTCATATGGAAACAAACTTATAAAGAAACAATGTTGAAGGGGTTATCCAGAGAAAAATTAACTGATGACCTATCTTGGACAGACCATCAATTTGGGATCGGTCGGACGCTGAGTGTCAGCACCACTTCCGGCAGTAACACACAAGAGAAGTGACGTGTGACATGTTTTGTGGCTGGCTCAGGGTACTGCAGCGCAGCCCTCATTCACAGTAATGACACCGCTATAGAGCTCTGCTTCACAGCACTGCACCTTCCTGTGCAGCGTGTGCTGCTTTGGTACAGCTGATCTGTGCAGTTGCTGAGTGTCAGCGCCCAACTGATGAACTATTAATGACCTATCTGCCTTTCATTTGGCCATTTTAGCGCTTACCTATGTATGACAGTGTAATACCTTATAAATAACAGTTACCAATAATATACCTATACATGAAACAAATATACTATACGAATGATTGTTACTAAAAAAAAAAAAACTTCTACAATACCAAGACCCAATAATAATAGTACTTAAGGATCAAATAATACTGCCAGACCATGACCAAATGCCAACACCTGTTGTGCACAGGCTCTACAGACATGTATTACCGCTATACAGTTGCCAGATAGTGGTAGATATTAGTTGTATGTAGGTACTCTGCAGACATATAAGTGATTATACTGCAGTTACATTTAGTGACTCATTGGAGACATTTCCTCTGATTAGGGTCATTCACTTTCCTTATTTTTCTCAATCCAGCCCAAACCGCTATGATGACTTCTCACCTCTGCAGCACTTACCACACAAACATTTTAGAATCTACCAAACCTACTGGGGGGGGGGGGGGTTATATATCTCCTTTCCTAGTGGGGGTTTAAACAGGAAAGCATGGCGACGCCCCATCCCCACAGCAACCTTCTTTCCTATTATATCGTTCCTTAATAGGTCACCATTAGGTAGGTATAAAGACCTCCTTATAGTAGGTAGGTATATAGGTCTCCTCAGTAGGTAGGTATATAGCCTCTTGGTAGGTAGGTATATAGGCCTCCTTAGTTCATACATAAAGCATATATATATATATATATATATATATATATATATATATATATATATATATATATAATTATATATATATATATATATATATATAAAGCATTGTTTCGGCCTCATTTGGAACATTCTGTTCGGTTCTGAGCTAGAGAGAGTGCAAAGACGAGTAACCAAACTAATAAGGGGAATAGAGCATCTTAGGTATGAGAAGAGGTTTAAAGAATTAAACTTATTTAGTGAGAAAAGACGCCTTTGGGAGACATGAATAATTTATCTCTCATATACAAATGAATGCTGCTCACCATAATGTGGAATCCTTTCCACCTGCTTCTTTGCCTGGCTGAAATTCACAGCAGTGATCCGCATAAAGTATATAAATGACACCTACAAAAAGTATGGGGAAAAGCTATTTCATGTAACTGCCCCCACCTTCCCCCCACACCTCCCAAAAAAAATACAAGGGGGCATCCCCTTCGTCTGGAGAAAAAAGATTCAATCTTCAGAAGAGGAAAGCCTTTTTTTACTATGGGAACTGTAAATCTGTGCAATAACCTGCCTGGGATGCTGTTCAGAGTAAGTTGATAGTTTCAAGAAAGGCTTAGATAACCACTTTCTACTAAATAATATTAGTACTTATGTAGCCGTATAAAATGTCTGGATCCAGTCTGTGGAAATTTTGGGATTAGGAATTAAAGGGGACATGAACGGGGCTGTGCCAGAAGTCTGTTGTATTTTCAGCCCGACATCAGGCGCAGCCCTGTTCGCATTACTGAAAAGCCTATGAGGCGCATTACAGAGCGTAAGCCTATGCGGGAGGTGGGGCGCACTAGAACTGTACAAAGCTATAGATTTATAGTTTCACTACAGCAATTCTATGCACATTACTGCTGGAACAGGTATACCACTTTCAAAGTGGTATACTTGAGCCAGAAATGTCATGTTGGCACTAGAATGCGCCTGATTTATGACCCGCTGTAGAGCAGGTTCATAAATCAGATGCATTCTATGCTATTATAATGTGCATGAAATTTGGCGTTTAAACATCAAACTTCATACATGTGGCCCTAAATCTTTCTTTAGGGCAGATTATTTCTTGCTTTATGCGATTCAATCATTTTATCAGTAAGGGAAACTTAGCTTAGAAAATTCCTTATCTCTCTCCCTTCACCCACATTTTCCCCATTCTTGGTTGAACCTGATGGACATTAGTCTTTTTTCAACCGTACTAACTGTGTAACTATGTGACCAGACAGCTTAGGGATAAAGTCTTTTGCAGCGTTATGTTTAAAAAAAATAGCCCAAGCTCTGATCATCTCATGGAGCATTGTTCAATCCATCATCAGTTAGGGGAATATGTATGGCACAACTTCTAACCTAACAAAAAATGGCTGTCCACCTAAACTGACAGTCCAGACAAGGAGAGCTCTAATTAGAGAAGCAGCCAAGAGGCCCAGGGTCACTTTTGAGGATCTTCAAAGATCCATAGCTCAGGTAGGAGAATCTGTCCACAGGACAATTATTGGTCGTGTTCTCCACAAATCTGGCCTTTGTGGAAGAATGGCAAGAAGAAACCTCGTTTTGAAATAAAGAAGTCCTGTCTGCAGTTAGCAAACAGCTATGTATGGGATACAGCAAGTATGTGGAAGAAGTTGCTCTACTCAGATGAGAGCAGTATTGAACTTTTTGGCCTAAATGTCAAATGTAGAGGAAAACCAACACTCTACATCACCCTGAACACACCCTTTCCCATCGGAGATGGTTGTGGCGCATTATCTGTGGGGATTCTTTGCTTCAGCAAAGGGAAGCGGTAAATTTAATGAAAAGATGGACGACAAAATTTTTGGGGGGAAAAACCTCCGGGGGGAACTGGAGGTCTGTTCACCTTCCTGCAGGACAACGACTCTAAACATACAGCCAAAGCTTCAATGGAAGGGTTTAAATCGAAGCAAATCCATGTGTTAAAATGGTCCAAACAGAATCCAGACCTAAATCCCATCGAGAATCTACGGCTGGACTTGAAAATTGCTGTTCACAAATGTTCAGCAACCAATCTGACTAAGCTAGATCTATTTTGCAAAGAAGAACGGGCAAACATTGCAGTCATTAAATGTGCAAATCTGGTAAAGACATCGCCCAACATACTGCAGCTGTCATTGCAGCTAACGGGCCCGCAAGGTGGCCAGGGTGCTAAATAATATCTGGCCACCTTTTCAGTTTATTTTTTGAAAAATTTAAAACAGCACGTATCTTTTCGTTACACTAAAAATACTTGCTCTTTTGTGCTCCCCATCACATAAAATATCAATAAATTACATTTAAGTTTGTGGCTGTAACATTTAAAAATACTTTACTGTTGCATGCTTAAGGACTACTATTCGCATGCTTAATCTGTTTACTGAGGTTTCTCACTGAATGAATTGAGACATGGCAAAGATTCCCATAACATGTTCAATGATCTCCAACTTTTCTTTGCTCAGAAATCTATTTTAAACATTACAGATTATTAGTGGTTATTAAGATAAAAGGTCAATAGAAAAAAGAAATGGTCTCGCTCAAACCCAGACATTTCTGTGTCCCAGGCACGTTTAGCTACTGATCTCTTTTTACAGCTCCTGTGCAGAACAAATATCTAGTTTCTTGCTCTCTCAATTCCAGGTCATGTTTTCCTGAATGGCTCCACAGTTTGCAGGGATGTGAACCTAGAATCCCTATGCTGAAAGGCAAAAGTGTTAACCACTCAGTACTTATAGCTATTTTGCTCTTGTATTTTAGATTATTTGTTTTTTTAATAGACCTTTGTTTGACTAGTGAGCACACTGTGGGGAAAGGTATGGTGATGTGAGCCTGCTGGGTCACATGTATGAGTTCAAAAAAATTTCACCCCTTTTTGAAGACACTGAAAGCTGAAGCGAGCATGAGAGGACATTAATTGCCGTTGTGGTAAAACCCTTTTCTGCAAGGGCACTTCAAGACATAAACCACATTGTTAGCATTATATGTAAAAAAAAAAAAAAAAAAGGGGGGGCCCTTTTTTTTTGTTTAAATATCCCCTGTGGGGAAAATATGGTGATGTCCCCGGGGAATCAGTTTAAACAAAAATAAACCCTTTTTTTTAAACCCTGAAAGTGAAGGGGGTGAAGGGGTGAAACCTTTTTGGAAATTTTTTTGCAAGGGCATTGAATAAAAGTTTTTTTTTTATGTTTTATGGGGTCCCGGTTTTTGATTTTTTTTTAAAAAAAAATTTTGGTTTGGTTTTTTTGTTTGAAAAAGGGGGAAAAATTTTTATTTTTTTTTAAAATTCTTATATAAAAAAAAATGTCTGAAAAACTTTTTAGATTTAAAGAAGAAAAAATATACTGGTTCCAGAGGAATGTGGTTTTTTTGAAGTTTTTGGGATCTTTGGTTTTAAAGAAAATTTTGCCCCTTTAATGTAAAATTTTTTTAAATTTAAAATTTGGTTGGTGGGGGGTTGTAAAGATATATTTTTTCATTGTTTAATGTTTAAGTGGAAAAATTTTTGGTAAAAGAATTATTAAATTTTTTTATTGTTTGGTTTTTTTTGGATTAATTAAACTTTCTTGGCCTAATTTTTTTTTTAAAAGTAAATTTTTGGGCAATATTCTTGAAGCCTCAATCCCAATTTCTAAAAAACATTTTAAAATACAAGTCATGCAAGCACAGTTTTCATACAATGGACATATAATGCCTCAGGAGACCTTTTTAAAAAAATTTACAAAATTGCAAAATTTATGTGCCCACCACAGTTTAGGGGTATATGGTTTCACTAAGCAGATTATGCCAGTTTTGGCATAAACTTTGACAAAAAAGATTGCAAACTGCATGTGCACCAAATTATTAGTAACATTCTCAACTTTGCTTGTTATTGGTTAAATCTGAAAGTGACGAGATAAGAGGGCATTGTCTACAAAGTGGTCTAGTTTACAGCAAATTTATAAAGTAAATAATGTTAAAAAGTAACAAATCTCTAGTACAAGTCTACATCTGCTTAAATACTACCTTTACTTATACTGGCATAGAAAACACCAGTCTTAGTAAATGTGAGCCAATGTATAAACAAATAGGTACTGCTAAAAGTTAGGCAGCATAAATTTAGGATTAGGCTGAAGAGATGTACCACAGTGGCTCAAGCTAGTTGATGAATTTGGAGCATATTTAGACTTGTTAAAGGGATTTTTTTCACCATGTAGTTTCACAGAGTCACAGTTGGCTTCAGACACACACTTCCTGGTAAGGCTGTGAGCGAGTCTATTGCAGTGATTGACATATCAACTCTGCTATTCCTAGCTATTCATGTTATTTTGAAATGAATGCAGGAGATGTAGAATTTGTAATAAACAAGACAACAGAACTCTAAGGGCTCGTTCACACGGCTTATTCTGGGACTGATTTCAGCCGTACTGCGTGCCGTATTTGCACTGCATTACGGCGAAACAGTCCCCGGCATTACGTAATCAATTTTCCCTAGAGAACTATGGATTCCGTCTCCCCCTCCCCGTCGGCGAATCCCCCGAGTGGGGGGAAAGTGACAGCACATATTTACGGCGTGTACGCGCCGTGAATAAAAGAATGTCATGGGGTGGGAATAGGGCCCCCCCTGCCGGGAGCCCGGGGTAATTGGGGCCGAAATCCGTCCCCCCAATTCGTTGGCAATAAGCCGTGTGAAATGTCCTAAGGGTGAAAACAATCCCTTTTTTAAACAAACAAAACCTGTTCCTAGAGATTCACAAGCAGAGAGGACATCACCATGAAAGAAACAATAGCTAATCAGGGAAGAGAGGAGAGAGCGTGGCGGTAACCAAGAAAAACTTGTGTGTGTCAAAGAGATTAAATCTCTTTTCTAAACACCACAGCAAAAAAAATAAAAAATTAGTCTTATATCCTTTCCTTTTCGTGGTGAAAGCTAAAGATAAACTATTAGTTGGCTTACTTTGCACAAACATTCTGTGCCAGAGTTTTAGTTCAATTGTGGAGAATTTTCGGTGCAGAATGTCACATTGTGGCCATGCCCAATTTCTTGTGAAGAAAGCTGCCACATTTGGTAATGACCTTTCATGGGCCATTTGCAAGAAGTGTCTAAAGAACGTAAGAAATGTGTCTGCAATTTGTTATGCCAAATATGTGCCACTTTCAGACCTTACCTGTCCCAACCACAGTAGTAAATGTGCCCAAGTGTGTGTATCTATTATTTTCCACTGCAAAGGGAAATGGATTACTTCTTACAAAGGTTGGACTGTAACTAAAACATGTCAAACAATGCTTCAAGTCTGCACATCACTAAAGGCCATGATATATACATTAAAATGCTTACTGCATACATGCAAAATACTGTGATGCTAGAATAATGAAACTGTGACTCCTGTAAATAGTATGCTATTTACATTTATGAACAATAACACAAGTGGCTTTGGTAGCTGCCTCAACTATTTTGGGTGTTCCATTTCTGTAGTGAACTCAGCTGAACTGCAGTTTAAAAAATAGGCAATGGATATAGTTTCATATTACAGTTGAAAAAAGACAAATGTCTATTAACTTTAACCAAGGATGGGGAAAGACATTGATGAAGGGAGGAGGGTAAGGAAGTAAGCTTTGTTTCCCCTACTGTTGAACACTTTGGAACCCATAAGGCAAAAAACAATCTGTCCTAAAATAATTTTTGATTCCTGATCCCAAAGTTGCCATCAGACTGGATCCAGATGTTTTATACAGCTACATAGGTATTAAAATTATTTAGTAATAAGTAGTTATCTAAGCCTTTCTTGAAACTCTCAACTGTTGCTGCTGTGACCAGCTCCTCAGGCAGACTAGATAAGAAGGGCATTACTTTTGAAACAAAGTAGATGATTTTTTTTTCAAAATTATGAGTATCCCTAATATTTGTATTATTATGATCTGGGAAAATGTTTTAGGTTCAGTGTATTCAGTCAAAAAAAAACCCTGTAAAAAAGAATTTCTTTATTGTTTTAACCCCTTAACAACATTTGACGTACCCTTACGTCAAGGTCGAGTAGGGGTTCCCGCAACTTGATGTATGGGTACGTCATGGAGATCTTGCAAGCACACAAGCGGAGCTCGCAACAGCGTGGCATGTGACCAGCGGTATATTACCGCTGGCATCATGCCGCGTCACCCGTGGCCGGAACTCACTCTGGCCACGGGTAATTAACCCTTCGCTATAACGATCAATCATGATCGTGATAACGAAATTGCAGGCAGGAGGCCCAACGCCGCTACTTGTCTCTTACCTGACAGACCGGATGCTTTACTAAAGGCTGTCTGGTGATGTCACCATGCCCACAATTTATTGTGGGCATGGTGATTGACAGTCTCTCTCTCTCTCTTTCTCTCTCTCTTTCTCCCCTCCTGTGCCATTGGTTCTATGTCTGCTGCCGGCTTTTGGTCAATTGTCCTTCCATTGATATCACAGGTGAATACTAGTGTTGAGCGATTACGTTGACTATCGCCATCGGTCGATGGTCGATAGTCGGCCATCATCGACAAGATATTCGATGGTCGATGATAGATTATCACCGATGACCATTAAAGTCTATGGGAAGCAACAACACCTTCTTCTTACACCCAAACAGGGCTGGAGAAGCTGGAATAATCATCCACAACAGTCAAATGGATACGTGCTACATCTTAGGCAACACACTTAGTTTATAAAAGCCACAGAAAAAAACTCACAGACCCTTCACTATCCCTGTCTTGCACCACAGCATGACCCTTAAATCTGCATGACCCCACAAATAAAAAGGCCAGTAAGGCAGTATGATTGAATCATCATTTTAACTATGAACTGGACATTTAATATCCCTGTCCTGGAACGCAGCATGAGCCCCAAACCTGCATGACCCCCAGATTTAAAAATGCCGGAAAAAGGAGTCTTTCAACACACCATTTTAGTTGAACTGGACATTGACTATATCTGACCTTGTAACGCAGAATGACCATTAAACCTGTCTGACCCACAGAATTAAAAAGTGCGGAAAAAGGAGTCTTTCAACCACCATTTTATTTCACTGGAAATGACCATACCTGTCCTGGGCCACAGCATGAGCCCCCAAACCTGCATGACCCCCAGATTAAAAAGTGTCTGGGAAAAAGAGTCTTACAACCACCATTTTTAGTTTCACTTGACAAAAAATGTCCCTGTCCTGGGTAGCGCTTGCCCCTCCTATGAGGCGGACCAATTTGAAGCCTTCACTTGGAAATACTGGTGTTAACGCTCCTGTTCCACCCAGATGCCCTTTTTCTGGCACTCTTTTTTCTCATTTATACTCAACGTGCTGGAGGAAATTGTCCTGTACTTTGTTCTCTGCCGTGCTCCCATCTCCATGTCCTCTGAATACCCTACATCTGGTCAAGTCCTTCCTGTACCTCCCTGTACAATTCAGAGGAATTTTTTTTACCCAGCTATTTTGTACATGCAAGTTTTTAGTAGTTTAATCTAGAAAACACATTTTTAAAATAGGATGGATCCCACCATGACTTTGTTTCTCTTTTTTAATTGTATAAATGGGTGTCTCAATACAGGGATTGCTAGCTATGTTAAAGATCTTGCAAAAATCAAGTCATTTTGCAATATTTGTCCATTAACAGTGTCCTACCTATTGCCTGTGTCTGACAGACACATCACCCTTGAGCCACTCCTTGCAAATTGAAGAATAAATGTCTGTTAGAACCCACGTTTTTTTACAATAGGAACCAGTAAGTAAAAGCTGCATTTCACAGCAAAATGCCCCCCTAAAAATTCAAAACATGACCCTTAGCCACTTTGGGACAATTGTGAAGAACAAATGTCTGTTAGAAACAATTTTAGATAGGACCTGTAGTATAGCTGCATTTCAAAAGCAGCATGACCCAAAAAATTATAAAAATGACTTCTCAGCCACTGTTAAAAATTGTGAGGGAGAAATGCCACTTAAAGCCACATTTCTGTTCCAAAGGACCATGATTATTGCTGTATCTCACAGCAACATGACCCAAAAAATTTAAATATGACTTCCAGCCACTATTAAAAATTGTGAGGGAGAAATGCCACTTAAAGCCACATTTCTGTTCCAAAGGACCTGATTTTTGCTGTATCTCACAGCAAAATGACCCCAAAAAAAATTATAAATATACTTCTCAGCCACTATTAAAAATTGTGATGGAGAAATGCCACTTAAAAGCCACATTTCTGTTCCAAAGGACCATAATTATAGCTGTATCTCACAGCAACATGACCTCAAACCATTGACAATGCGAAAACTTCTAAAGATAAAGTGAGTAAATGGAATACGGTGTTGTCATGAAACCTTGCTTGTATTTTACAGTCTCCTCACATCAAATCCAGCAAAATGAACTTTATTGGAAAATAAAATAAAAATTGCAGTAAGAAATGATGATTTTAAAAAAAAATTTTTTCAAGAAGGACCATTTCTGTTTTTGCGAGAGGAATGGATAAGTAACCAGGACAACTAATCAGTGACCTCGGCAATTGGGCCACAACACATCTGAGATCCATCCTGATTCATCTTGATGAAAGTCAAACGATCCACATTATCTGTGAAAGCCGGATGCGTTGGTCAGTTAATGACTCCTCCACAGCTGTGCTGAAGGTCTGCTCCAGATATGACACAGGCTGCTGGGCAGGACAACACCTCATGCGTGACGGCCAGCTCGGGCCATTTGGTTCCATTTTGGATACCCAGAAGTCTATTGGGTCCGTAACACATCCAAAACATCGGTGTTGAGACGCAGATAGTCGTGCACCATGATCTAAGCTGGTCTCTGGTTTAGATGTGTGACCTGCATTACATGCTTGGGATGTGGTAAATAAATGATTGCCAGAGGTCACCATTAGGCTTCTGCCACCATAGCCTGGGGGGCCTTTTTGGCTTGCTGCCGAGCTACGGCTACTTGGCACTCTAACTTCTGTCACTTCGCTGATGTATGTTCCGACCGTGACATTTGAAGTAACGTGAATCAGCACGCAACAGATGTCTCCAGTGATCAATCAGCAAGGTCCATTTCCTGCATTTTACTCTCTAATTGGGTGGGTGGAAGGAAGTGCTGAGTTTTGTTTTGTGTACCGGGATCCATTAAGAGGGTGGCCACCCCAGTAACTGTTGTTCATTTTGAGGTCCTTAATGCGAGATCATGTTGGAGTGAAATGGAGCATCCAAGCACTCATGTGAGAGATGGAAACTTTGATTACCCAAGCCTCTGGGTCAGGGCAACTAGCAAACTGATCTTCCACATCTTCCCTCCCACCCGCCATAAAATTCCCACCTCTTTCCAAGGCAGGGACGTCGGTAACGTCGGTGTCCTAGGAATAACCTACTCCTCCTCCTCCACCGCTTCTTCGGCACAACACTAGCTTCAATCACAGCCCTGACTTGCCTGAGAATATGCCACCCTGAGAGCTGATGCTCAGCCGTTGCAACGTACCCTGGACCCCCGAACCACTGCATAATGAAGACCGATAAAATTGAGAAAACTGTCGTGGCCTTGTGGATTCGATGGAGAGAAAGGCTCTGTGTTCGAATCTGTGTCCTCTCCTCCTCCCCGTCGCTGGCGGACCCTGTTTTGTTTCAGAGTGTCCAACGATCGTTTCCAGAACTTAAGACACCACAATGTCATCTGACAAGGGCATCGTCCGACCACTGACCATTTTGGTGGCTTCCCTCAAAACTGGAATTATGTGCAGAGCTCTTTCACCTGCCTCCAACCTGCCTCAACACCCGATGTCCCGCACCGCTGCTTGTTCAGGCCATGTGTCATCTCGGTACTGCGTATTGCCATTGCGCTGCTGCACAATCGCTGAGCATGTGGAGGGGTGGAATTCCAGCGTGTTCCATGTCAACAATGAGACGGTTGACGGGAAGGCCGAGCTGACGCCGCAACGCATCAGGCTGACAAAGCAGGGTGCGAACGGCGAAGTCGCGAACTTAGACTTCGAGCCCTTCCTCAGCAAGGATCAGTCCCCAGACCCGGGTAGCTCTTTAGAAATATCTGGACGACAAGGTTCATCGACATGTGCCAGGCAAGGGATGTGCTCCAGCCTACCGATCTTAGGGCGGCCAGCAGATTTCACCCGTTTCGCACACCACCCTTGCCTGGCACATAAAGGTCTGGACCCAGCCAGCGCTCGTCCTCGTTGCGGGAGAGCCGTCCACAGCTTCTGACCTGTATTGGGGACGTTTCCAAGACATATTATATCAACACCGGCCTGTGTCTCTGGCACGTGATGCAACCATGAGGACCTTGGGGGAAAGAGCCCTGCACCATCCCTGGGCGGTTTTGAAGAAACGTGCCCCGAGCCTGAGAGCCACCGTCACCCCCCAGAGATATCCACCCGCTCACCCAGTGAGCTGTCCACAAAATATAGGGCTTGGCCGTGCTTACTAGACCCATGTGTCCGGTGCCAATGGACTTTTCATCCACAGATGCAGACAACGCGCTTGAAATTTTAGATTGACACGTGGCTACCAGGGCATGTACGGTGGCTTTTCTGGCAAAGAAATTCCCTGCTCGGCATCTGGTAATTGGGGGCAGCAAGGGCCATGACGTGGTGGAACCCAACTGTCCACTAGACAGAAAGGCAACATTTCAAGGCCAAAAGCCTGGCAATGCCGAAATTTCAGGCTTTTGGCTTGTGGGATGTTTAGGGTTAAAGTGTTTTCTTCTGCTCCCAAACCTGGAAGAAGAAGGCTGGCTGCTAGACCTGGCCCGCTGTACGGCGTGCAGGTCGTGCAACTGGCGGAAGGAGAAGGGGTAGGAATGGGACTCTGGTGGTCTGGTGTAACTCGGGCCGAATGTGGAAGCCTTGAAGCGGAGGCTAGATCCCTGATCAGACTCTGAGAGACATGGCAGCTGAGGAACGAACTTGGTGGTGGGCAGAGGAGGAGATGTGGAGACGGGGTTCAGCAGAGGTGTGACAGTGGTTGGAGGCCCGGCGACGGTCTTGGCCTTTTTTGCCAAGTGTTGCCGTCCATTCAACTCATGCATTCGCTGCATGTGACTATACATGCTTGGGGAGTGTTAACCACCTAAGGTTCTTGCCTCTCACTTATGCGTTCAACGGCAAAGCGGATGTGACATCGCATGGGTGACTCAGAGGCTTGCTCCAAGAGCGCCCAGGCTGAGAGGTCCTGACCTTTTTGACGTCCGATAACGAGAGCGGGGTTTCCGGCTGACCGTGGCTGCGGAATCATATCAGCGGACTTCTGCCATTCTGCGACCGCCCTCTCCCTGTTTTGAGGCCGGGACCCATACTGACACAAACCCTATCGTCTTCCTCCTCGTCCATGATGAAGCGCTCGCAAGCAAACCTCTGAAAAGACCACGTGGGATCCAAATGTCGTCATCATCATCATCAACACAGGTGATTTTCCGTCGTCCTACATTCTGCATCCAGGACTGCGGCTACAAGCAAGTGGGACTGCAAGGCGTTGCCGACCGCCCGTGATTTTGCCGATTGACCGGCTTCCTTCCCTCCTCTGATGGCATCAGTAATTTGGGGTCAAGCGAGAAAATCATCCTCTTTGGCCTCTTGATCTTTTTAACATGCCTTCTGACCCCAACCGCATTTTGTCATCAAAGAGGTCTTCAGAAATGGATTATCCACAGTGGTGGGTACACGAGTTGACATTTGGGCTCTTAAAGTTGGACGGATGCTAAAGAGCTAACGACATTTGTGGCCGTGACTGGGAGGACGAGGAGGTAAGACTGCGGGAAATGCAGGTTGCATTAACCACTGAAGGACAGATTGGCGACGCTGTTCGTTACTGAATTCACAGGGCCCTGACCCAGCGATGACAGGCCTGACGGGCCTGCAACTGAGATCTGCTTTCATGCGTGTTGTCGCCAGCACTGGAAGGAGCACCTTCTCTCGTACCTTTTACCTCCATGTCCTACCCCCCCTCTTTGCTCCTTACCCAAACCCGAATTTCGCTCCATGTTCAGAAAATAAAAATTTGAGAAGGTATAGAAGAGTTTTGGAAAGTCTCTTATTAAAAACGGCAAATCACAGGGTTTTCTCAAATCCCTCAAATCAAAACAAAATTGGCTGGATTCAAATTTTAACTGCAAAGCAATCTATCAACAAAGCTTGACGACCAAAAGTGAAAAAAACACCTGTCTGAAATGTATTCGGATAATAAAAGGTATTTTTGGCACCTATCAGTACACCTGTGGTGACTACAAAGTTGCTGTAATCAAATTTAAGTGCAAAGTAGATCTATCAACAAAGCTTTACTGACTAAAAGTGAAAAAAACACGTATCTGAAATGTATACTGAGAATAAAAGGTATTTTTTGGCACCTATCAATTCACCTGTGGTGATTACAAAATTACTGTATTCACATTTAAGTGCAAGGTGCCTCAATGAACAAAGCTGTAGAGCGCCAAAGTGAAAAAACACGTATCTGAAATGTATTCGGGTAATAAAAGGTATTTTTGGCACCTTTCAATTCACCTGTGGTGACTACAAAATTGCTGTATTCACATTTAAGTGCAAGGTGCCTCAAAGAACAAAGCGTACTGCGCCAAAAGTGAAAAAACATGTTCTGAAATGTATTCGGATAATAAAAGGTATTTTTGGCACCTATCAACCTGTGCTGACTACAAAATTGCTGGATTCTAATTTAACTGCAAGGTGGCTATATCAACAAAGCTGGAATGGGCAAAATTGAAAAAGAACACCTATCTGAAATGTAAACTGATAATAAAAGTGGAGTTTTGCACCTAACAAAGAGACCTACAGGGACTAGAAAAGATGTGTATCCTAATATAGGTTCGGGCTGCCCAATATCCGGGAAATATTTCAATAGAAAACCGTTAATAATAAAGCTATTGCAGTGAAATTTGTCTACACTAAGTCTTGGTGAACCATATCCAGTATTCTTTAAAGAGCTTGTCTGTGTTCGCCCACGGGACCCCCCCCCCCCCCCGCCACTCCCACCCCATGACTTTACAGTGGTAGATGCTCCTTTAAAATTCTCTACCTAACTACATAAAATCTTCAAATCTCTGAACTAACTAAGTTGTAAGGATCACAGCTAACAATAGAGCTTTCTCTGTGAAGAAATGGAATAAATTCGCTGAGTTTGTTTGGACACAGGCAGAGCGCACGTCCTACTGCTAAGAGACGCTGACAGACACTGATCATGAACAGGAAGGCTTTTCTATGTAAAACAGGTCATTGATTTTTCCAGCCAATCGCAACCATACACATCCCAGTCATACGTCGCACACCACATCTCACCCTGCTCTATTCTGTAACTGATTTGCTGGCCGCCAAAATGACAGGAAGCGCCGAAAAAGGGCGCAATATTAGTAGATGATGCACAGATTTTAACCTAAATTATCGCATGATCTAAAAAATCCGATCACCATAAAAACTGTGCCGATTTCAACTTTGTCGATAATAATCGCCAACACTAGTGAATACAACTGTACTGACTCTGAACACATGGCAGGCTCTCCTTATGAGTGTGTACTCAAAGTTCCTCCCCTATCACACTATGGTGAATCTGAAAATATTTGCGACAGAGAAGGCATAATACAAATGTGAAATTCACACCATGCCTTTATGCACCCAAATTGAGAGATTTGGCGGAAAAAACACATGCACATGCATTATTGTGATTTTTGGATTCTGCACCAAAATTCTGTCATAAGAGAAGTTTATATGAGATCCAATTGTTATGCAGGATTAAAGTAAAAAAATAGATGTAATAATTGATTGATCAAACAACAGGTCAATCAATTAATTCCTAAGTCTTATATGATATGGGAATTTGTGATTTCCTCCATTGTAAGAAACAATGGTATTTGAAATAACATTGAAGTTTATTTGTTGGCCTTACAGTATAACAAACTGATATGACTAAACAAATCCGCAGTGGCCTCAAATATTTCATAAGAAACGTTACAATTGGAATAATGTATTTCTATTAAAGTGTCCTGTGTAATAAATTCTGTATTCCGCTCCGCCTTCATACCTAATATGAATGTTAACCATGTTTCATATGAAATGTTACATAAACCGTTAGATGATAATAATTCATATCACAACAGAAAGTGATGAAAAACAGCTCTTTTACTTGACAATTTTCTAATAATACCTCTAAAACCCATTACTATGAAAGATTTCACCTGCCATTGTGGTCAATGGTGCTGATCTCAACCATGAAGCAAAACACATACCTCTAATTACAGCACTCTCATTAAAAGTAATTTCCAATCCTGAAACAAATCTATTGCTTAATTTACTAACACTAGAAACTTAATCAAATACATGTTACCTGTCACAAAGCTGGAAAATTTATGAGCTGAATCTAAGGCATTGCAATGATTCTTCTGTACTTTATTAATCTATTGAGCAAATAAAATACTTTGGTATGAGGGTGCATTTCCTTGGAGAGCTAAATGTACTGTAGAAGTAAAGTGATTTATATTGTAGATCTAAAGCCATTTATACTGCAGGTGTGTATGGACGTTAAAGTAGTTCATTAAATGGTCCTTTCAATGTTCTAAGACTATTTTTAAGTACTTAAAGGGATTGTCTCACTACATTGATTCATCTTACCCCAATCCTGTTTTCTCGGTTTCATTTTTGAATTCAGGGACTTGTTTACTGACTTTACTGGCTACTACTGGCCTGCAGTGAAGACCCCAGGTATGTAACTATAGCAACCAGCACTGGCAGCCTATCAGGAGAGATCAAACAGGTCTGTAGCTATGGTGACCTGAAGAGCTGATGCAGCCCATACAAGAGGGGATATCTAGGAATAAGTAGGACACTGTTAATGGACAAATATTGCAAAGTGATTTGTCTTTTCAAGATCTTTAACATAAAGAGCAATCCTTGTAGTGAGACAACCCCTTTAGAACTGTTACATTTAAGTAAAGTGTCTTCCTCCATGATGTCAATAACACTGGTGAGGCTTTCAGCAATACTTGGAAATTTTCCGTTGCAGTGCTTTCTCACTTTGCTGCTCTAGTGCAGAAATACATGTTGCCAGTAATTAATAATAAGTTATTTTGCATTGTGTGACAGGTTTCAAGAAGTCTATATTAATCAAATGGATTTGTTCTTTCATCATATTTAAACAGTTGCTAATTCTCTTTGTTTTCTTCTACTAAATTATGGAATTTCTTTAATGTGAAGAGTATAGATATAAATCAAGAATTTGGCCATCATTAGTTCCCTCACATTGTTATCATGTAATAATTGTTATAAAATATTAAAGACAATATCTAAGCAGAACTTACACTATGGTATTCCTAACGCGGACCTGAGACAGGGAGTTAAAGGGAACCTGTCAGGTGGTTTATGCTGCCCTACTTGAGAGCAGAATTTGATGGAGGGAGAGAAGTTGAACTCTGTGATATATAGGGTTATATGAATTAGAGCAGAATTTCTGAATAAAAGCTGAGAATATGTCAGCTTTAAGGTATGTTCACATGGTTTATTTTGGCATGAATTTCGCTGCAAAATGCGCGCTGTAATTACAGTAATCCATTGCTGTCATAGAGAGCTATGGCTTACGCGTCGTCTCCCCGTGCGTACAATACGATCGTACTGTACGCCAGGGGAGAAAAATGACATGTCAATTGTTAGCGGCCGGCGCCTTCTTGCTTTGGAAAGACCCGCTGATTAGTGCGGCGCTCCAAAACACCCAGCGTATTGCGTATTGCGTCTACTATACCCTTAGCTGGCTCTCCACATTGAAGACTGGGACAGTGTATTACCGTCAGCATTAGTAATTGCTGAGTTTCGGCAACCGCGTGAACTGCTGGGTCTTATCAGACCCTGAGTAGCTCTGCAGTGACATCAGGGGCTGTATTCTCCCCCTCCCCCTTATATGTAAATGTCTGTGACAAAAAAGTGACACAATTATAAAACTTACTTTAACACCACTTTTACTGTTCAAAAATAATAAATAAAATAATAAATAAAAATATTTTCCTTCATATTGTTAAAATAAAGTAAAATTACATAAAAATAAATCCTAGCATATCACTGAAAAAGGTGAAAAAGCATTATAATGTTCACATCTACATGTACTAAGAGAAAGGAAAGTATGCCAAATCAAGAAGAAGGGTAAATGGCCCCGTCCGGAACTAGTTAAGAGATAGAGGAAGTCTTGTTTACACATCCCAAACATAGTGTTTGACAGCTTTCCCTGTATCAGCGTGTGAACAGTAGTGTCACTGTATGTGGATGGGTTAAGCACTACTTTCACATTTGTTTTAGTTTTTTTATCTGCTTTTCATTCAGAAATCCTGCTCCAAATAAACCTACATGTCACAGAACTCAGCTTTTCACATTCTGCTCTCTGACAGGGCAGCAAAACCATCTGATTACCATCTGAAGAGTGGTTTCTGCTTAACAAAGTGAGGGGAATTTATAATCACTGTCATAAAGTTTGACCAAATAAAACTAGACTACAGAAGCAAGAACCGAACCAGATCTATCACAGTTGGATACAGGAAAAAGCAAAAATCATAGGGCAAGCTCAGGTAGCAACACCAATAAGAACTTGTGAATAACCAAGTGTCTAGTTCTCGTCGGCTGTAGGATCAGCTATATCTTCGTTAATCTTTGGATAGGGAAACTTCAGCCAGATCTGATGAAGGAGTTGTATTTCGAAAAGATCAATAAGGTCCATCGATTTCATTGCAATATTTGTATTGGAACCATTTTGAGGAGCACAGGCCTGTTTCATAAAGTCCATTTTGATTGGTGTATTCAAATTTATCACGGTGACATGATGAATCTATCTAGACTTGTTATACAATATACTCTTTGTTACACCATCTCTTTTAATTCACCAATAATAATTCTGGTGCATATAAAGGATTGTTTCATGTTAATTTTTTTAAAAAGAAACTATGCTTAGTCAAATAAAATAAAAAGAACTAGTACCTCTGTCCTCACCTCTTTTCCTGTGTTGTCGCTGATGGTCAACGCTCCGAGTCTTTTGTTTACTTCTTGGTCCTGGCAGTGGGCACTGATTAGATGCGGTGGTCACTTGACATTTCCTGAATTAGTGCTCAGGCTTTGAATAGTGATGTCAGGCGATGGTGACATTCCGAGTGCCAAGACCAGGAAGTAAAAAGATGACTTGGAGAGACGATGAACAGTGGCAGCATTGGAAAAGAGGTAATAGTTTTTTTTTTTATTTAAAAACTGCATTATCAGCATAAATTTATTTCAAAAAGTTAACATGGACAACAACTTTTGTACGCCACTCCCCTTCTCTAAACTTTTTTAAACTGTCAAGCGAGGCAAACAGTATGCATGGCACTTCTTTTGGCAAAGTTTGTGCCAGGATTCTGAAACAAAGCCTCTGTGTGCTGGCAAATTTGTACCTCAAGTAACCACCAAAATTGGCAAAAATAATTACATATATTAAGAGTAAGAAACGTCTGTCATTCTTATATATTTGTTCTAATGTCAATGGTGAGCCTTAATCAAAAGATTTAACCAAGGAGGAAATGCAGTGTGTTTCTAATATAGGGAATACACAGTTGAGTCAAATTATTATAACCACCAGGTAATATCCAGATGTGACCAACATGTGCAATACAGATAGCAGCTAGACAGACTGGGATAGACTCAAAAGTCCTGGAAAGGTTGTCACAAGTATCTGACTGCATCCCACAGTTGCTGAAGGGTGCATGGGGGAGGATCAATAGAGAGAACACAATGATTGGGGAGCTAGGAGGCCAAGGTTATACTTGAAGTCTTGGTCATGCTTTTCCAATCAATGCCAGACATTTCTAGATGTATAACATGTCAGATTTTTTGCTGGAAGAATCCATCCACCCCAGGGAAGACAATTTACATGCATGGGTGTAAGTGATCTGCAAGAATAGATCCACTCAACTGTATGGATGAGTGGATCCAGATAATTCAACTCAAACAATCCTCATGCCAAAACTCTGCAACCACCGGCAGAGTGTTTTTCCAGCAATGGTTACTGGATGTTTACTCTATGATGTTTCTCACCTGGCAAGCCAACGTCCATTAAATTCGCTGAAGCAGAAAATGTGACTCATCAGAAAAGGCAACCCTTTGCCAATTAGCAGAGCTCCAATTTCAATACTGCCCTAAAAATGTAAGCCTTTTCTGCTGACGACATTTTGTTAGCAGAAGTGCAGCAATCATACATCTGCTTCAGAGCCACATACACAGTAAGGTTTGCTAAACTGTTGTTTTAGTCTGATAGTCTCCCTGGTTTATTTTGGAGTGGTATGCTGTTTCACTGTTGCTTATTGGTTTTGCCTTCGCAGCCAACATTCACATGTCACTTCAATGGCAATTTCTATGTCACTTATTGGCAGCAGTTCCATTTGTCCACTCACTACACACTTTCACACCAAAGCAGCACGTGCACAGTTTCAGAAATACAGCCACACTTTGACCAAAAGCCAATAATCATCCCTTTTACCCATGACAGCAACTAAGGATATGTGTGCAGTCTATCACACACCTTATATACCCACTAAGTAAGCTCAAGACATGTAAGTTTCTTCACGAGTTACACACTACTGATGTAAAATGTATGAAGTGGTCATAATAATGTGACATAACTCTGTATATGACAAAGTTCTCAGATGACATAGGACTATTGCTACTGATTTGTATATGGTATACATATGCAACTTACTTATCTGTTACAGAAATGTGAATGAGGTATTGGAGGTGATTTCTGTGTATATGCTGTTCAAAGAAAATATATCCTATGCCATGTTAATCCCCACTGATATTTTTATCTAATAAAACATAGTCTAACACAGCGAGGATACTTATGAAATGGGACAATATATATATATATAAAAAATGTGCACATTAAAACTAGAACAAGCTACTTGATTAATTACTCCTCCAGTGAACCAGTCTGAGATATTCATTATCAATAATGATTTTGACGACTTCATAGTCTGTGTGATGGAGCATAATATTATAACAGGTAAATTATGTACTATCATTTTGTGCTAATGCATTTGGCTTTGTACATGGGTTAGTAATATAATATAATAAGCAGCATTTATTGCTAAATATTAAAACTGTAAATGTAAATCTTTTCATCCTGTAACAGGTGAGCGGATAAAGTGGGTAGTGGACCCACTGGACCACTGGCGGGCTTTCTCCGAGGGGGCGTAGCTAAGCGACCGTCAGGCATCTTCAGAGAGTCTTAGATGGTAAGGATGGCTTAACCAACGGCTACCAGGTGCGACCTCAGAGCAGTCCCCTGAGCAGTGACCAGACAGCCCAGAAGTGCCAATGCTAGGGACCAACAGGAATAGGGACAAAGATACAGCAGACTAGGTGTAGAGACATGCAGGTACAGAACAGACATAGAGACAGAACTAAACAGACATAAGGTGAAACAGGAAGGTTAAACGGAGGGCAAGGCACAAAACAGGACACAACACCAAGAACATGACAGAAGACAAAGCAGAGACTCAAACTAGGACATTGGCTAGGAACAAAGGCATAAACTCACAAGGCAACCAGCAGAAACATGGCAAGATCTCAGACACAAGAACATGGCATGGAAACTCAGCACCACCCGTCCCTGGTGGCATACAGGGAGAGGGGACACAAGTGCTTCCATAGCCCAACATACGGCTGCAGGGCGGCTCGTGAAAGTATTGTTGGCTCTGGTGTCTCTTGCCATAGATTCTCATAATGGGTTTTAGATAAGGCAAATTTTCTGGCCAATCAAGCACAGTGATACTGTGGTTATTAAAACAGGCATTGTTACCTTTGGCAATGTGGACAGATGTGAGGTCCTGCTGGAAAATGAAATCAGCATCTTCATAAAGCTTGTCAGCAGAGGGAAGCATGAAATGCTCTAAAATATTATGGTAGATGGCAGGGCTGACCTTTGACTTAATATAATGTAGTGGATCAACAGCAGCAGATGACTTTGCTCCACAAACCATCACTGACTGTGAAAACTTCACCCCTGGAAATCAACAATTGGATTGTGGCCTTCCATCTTCTCCGATCTGGGACCTTTAATTCCAAATTAAATGCAATATTTACTTTCATCTGAAAACAGGACATTGAACACTAAGCACAGTCCAGTTCTTTTTCTCCTTAACCGAGGAAAGACCCTTCTGATAGTGTCTCTGGGTAATGTGCAGCTTGACACAAAGAATGCAAAAGTTGTATCCCATGTCCCAGATATACCTGTTTGTGGTAAAGGTACTGAGTTCAGCCACAATCCACTCCTTATGAATCCTTTCCAAATTCCTTAAAGGGGTTGTCTCACTATAAGGATTGCTTTTTATGTTAAAGAGCTTACAAAAACAAGTCACTTTGCAATATGTGTCCATTACGTTTTCCTACCTATTCTGAGATATCCCTCTTGTAGGGGCTGCACCAGCTCCTCAGGTCACTATCGCTAGAGACCTGTTCAATCTCCCATGATAGGCTGCCAGCACTGGTTGCCATAGCTACAGACCTGGATTCTACTGCAGCCTAGTGGAAGCCAGTAAACACGCCCCTGAATTCAACGTAAAAATAAAGGGAAAACAGGATGAGGTAAGGGTAAATTCAATGTAGTGTGACAACCCCTTTAATGTCTTATTCTTGAAAATCCTTTCAAGCTGCACTCATCCTGTTGTTTGGTACCTTTTTTTTTCCACACTTTTTCCTTCTACACAACTTTCCATTAAAATGCTTTGATACAGCACTCTGTTTACAGCCAGCTTCATCAATTACCTTTTGTGGCTTATCCCCCTTGTGGAGAGTGTCAATGACTTTCTTCTGGGCAACTGTCAAGTCAAGAGTCTTCCCCATGAGGGACTATTTAAAGGCTTAGGTAATCTCTACTGGTGCCTGTGCCCCAGATAAAACTGGCGCTGCCCGGAACCTGAGGTCGCTGGGTTCTGAGCTGCTGCTGTAGGCTTGGAGCGCCAATGGTCTCTTCAAGTGTATGTGTGTCCTAATGATGCACATACACTTGATCGCTGCTGCAGAGAGCGATAGTTCCCTGCTCCCCGGAGTACTCCGATGGGTTGCAAGCAGGCTTGCGGTCCTCTGGAATATCCAGCACAGGCAGCTTGAGAATGTCATCATGTTGCCTGCCCAGCATGATGACATCACGCCGCCTGTGCGGAAAGACCGGGATCAGCGAGAGTTTCAACAGGAGAACAGGAAAGAGGTGAGTACTGTTAGTTTTTTATTTTTTATTTGCCCTATAGAGCTATCATAATGGGGGACGTATGATATATCTACCATACTGGGGGATCTATTATATATCTACCATACTGAGGGTCCTTTTTTATATCTACCATAGTGGGTGACCTATTATATATCTACCATACTGGGGGATCTATTATATATTTACCATACTGGGGGATCTATTATATATCTACCATACTGGGGGACCTATTATTTGTATATCTACCATACAGGAGACCTACTACTTATATATCTGCCATACTGGGGGGTCCCTATATTGCTACCAACTTACTTAGGGACCCTACATACCTAATAAATTACTGGGGCCCTTCACACCTACACTTTCCGTGCTGACCTATATTCCAACCTACCTATTTTATTTTTTGGGACAGAGGTCCTCCCTATTGAGGGGGCTTATATGCATAACTTTCTACTGCAGGGGACTTTATAAACTACCTGCAGTGGGCCATATATACTTATACATACTAAGTGGGCCTATATATCTACCTACTAAGGGTACCTAAATACCTCCCTGCTGAAAGGACTTATATACCTACCAAGGGACCTATAGACCAACCTACTAAGGAGATCTATATATCTATATATCTATATACCTAGTTACTGGGAAGGGATCTATATATCTACCTAATGGGGGCCTATGAAGGAACCTATATCATAGGAAAGTGGGTTGCTGTGGGGATGGGACGTTGCCATGCTTCTGTATAAACCCCATTAGGAAGGGAGATATATAACCCCCACTTGTAGGTAGGTATATAGGAGCTGGAAAAGTTAGGATTCTAAAATGTTGTGTGGTAGACTCTGCAGAGGTGAGTCGTGGCCGAGAGAAGTCATTATATCGGTCTGGGCCAGATTGAGAAAAGAAGGAAAGTGAATAACGCCAATCAGAGGAAATGTCTCCTGTGAGTCACTTAATGTAACTGCAATGCAATGTAACAACTGATTAACCACTTATATGTCTGCAGAGTGCCTACATACAACTAGTATCTATCACTATCTGGTCACTGTATGGCAGTGGTATATGTCTGCAGAGCCTGTGTACACTCTACCACTATATGGTAACTGTATTGTGGTAATATATGTCTGTAGAGCGCCTGCATACAACATGTGGTGGTGGCCTTTGGTCATGGTCTGGCAGTATTATTTGATTCTTAAGTAAAATTATTATTGGGTCTTGGTATTGTGGTAGGTTTTCTTTTTTTTAGAAACAATGATTCGTATGGTATATTTGTTCCAAGTATAGATGTATTATTTGGTGACTGTTATTTATAAGGTATTACAATGTCATACATAGGTAAACGCAAAATGACCAAATGGAAGGCAGATAGGCCAATAGTTGATCCATTGGGCACTAACTCTCAGCAACCGCACAGATCAGCTATACCAAAGTGGCACACGCTGCACAGGGAGGTGCACTGCTGTGAAGCAGCGCTCTAGAGCGGTATCATTCGCTGTGAATGAGACCTGCGCTGCAGTACCCTGAGCCAGCCACAACACAGGAGATGTGACGCACTTGACACCCCTGCACTACAGCTTTATACACTGGGTTCACAATCCCCCTCTTTCTGATGGCTATACCTCTAGCTATGCAGCTGTGCGTGTGACTTGCTTTTCATGCTGCCTGGCAGCAGTGCCAACTTATGTTCTATAGAAATCAGAACCCCAAATCCTTATTTCTGAAGTTTTGGCTTACACAAAACTGCTGATATGATATTCAGGCAGCGGATTCATTTCTTTCAAGTGCATCATTTTACATTGGAAACACTGAACTTCAGTTTGCAAAATTTTGACCATTTATTCTATAAAGCACTTTGTGTAACAGACACCTCTAAGAATATCAAAGCTATTGCACACTTACTTTACCTACCAAACCTTCTCTTATGTCATTTACATACTTATTTAAAGAGCAAGACCCAGAACTGAACTTGTGGCCACTGTTTGTAACCAGTTTCTATTCAGAATGGACACCATTAACAACAATTACTCTGGTACATAGCCAGTGAAAACGTCTAATTTTCAGTAACTTATCTGTGAGTTGTTCATATGAAATTTCATCAAAGGCTTTGTTGATATCCAGAAAAGTGATATCTAGGGCACCACCTTCATCCAACACTTTTGTGATGTACAAACCAAAATAGAAACAGAAACCCTTAGGCTATGTTCACACGGCTTAACTGCGGGGCGTAATTCCGTCCCGCAATTACGCCGTGTGGCCGGGGGCGGGAGCGGGGGAGCGAGCGGGGGGCGGCACTTCGCCGGCCCATAGACAGTCATTGCTAGCAGCGCGTATACGCCGCTAGAAAGTGACCTGTCAATTATCTCCCCACCCGGCGTATTCGCCGAGCAGGGAGAGGAGACGTAATGCATAGTTCTCTATGAGAACTGTGCATTACCGTAGTTACTGGGACGGATTCAGCCCGTAATTGGTGCACTTCGGCGCGTAATTACGGACTGAATTATGTCCCAGAATAAGCCGTGTGAACATAGCCTTAAAGGGAACTTGTCACATAGATTATGCCCCCCTTGCTGAGGACAGCACAAGCCAGTGTCAGACAGGCTGTTTCCAGCGCTGTGTCCCTTATTCTGTAATATGCAGCAGTTTCAGAGCATTTAATGCTCACATCCATCAGTTTTCAGCCTGTTCTGCCTGAGAGGAGTCTATTTAATTCATGACCCGCCCACCTGGTACTAGTCCCACCCGCCTAACAACTGATTAACCAATTACTTTTAATAGGTAGAAAAATGTGAATAACGGTCAGGTGGGAGGGGCTAGCCTTGGATGGGCGAGACTAACACCTGCTCATGAATAAGGTGGAGTCTTTTCTGGGTGCAAACTGATAGATTTGAGCATTAAATGCTCTAAAACTCCTGCATGTTACAGAATAAGGGACATAGCGCTGGAAACAGCATGTCTGTCACTAACTTGTGCTGTCCTCAGCAAGGTGGGCATAATCTATATGACAGGTTCTATTCTGACACTGAATATGTTCAAATAAGTAAATAACTAAATAAATAGGTGTTAATATATAGTACATGATATATACAAAAAGGTGCCAGTGCCCAACAAATGACTAGTCACTACATAAACTAATAAATATATGTATAAATACAAAGCAAAGTGCAGAAAATATTCTGACACTGATTATGTTCAACACATAAGTAAATAAATAGATGTTGGTATGTTGGTATATAGTATATAATATAAACATAAAAAATGCCAGTGCCCAGTAGATAACTTAGTAATACAGAGAAAAGTAACATAGTCCCAAAAATAGCAACTCAGTCATATGAATAATGATCGAGATTACCCACTAAGAACCAACCCGACACGCGTTTTGCATGAAGTGCTTCATCAAGAAGTAAATTGCAGGGAGGGTTTTCAATGCATAGCAGCCAATGAAAATTGAGCAAACAGCTGTGTTACTTTAGATATTGATTATCGATGCGTGCACGGAGGATACAAACATCTTCCGTCCAACCGGAAGCTGTCACTGCGAAACAGGATGGTGTAACTAGTCATGTGACCAGCGTCTGCCTGTCCATCATGTCTTTGAAAAAATTGTTTTTACATTTTTAATATTATTTCATTAATTAAAAAAATTATATTTTGTGTTTATTTTTGTGGGTCTTGCACGTAGTAGCTTTATAGGATATTTACTTTTGTGACATAATCAAATAAGCTATAAGATCATGTTGACCCAACAAGCCCTCAATGAATCCATGCTGTTTGGGTATAATAAGTTGTTACTTAGATGTGATAGGTGGTGTAGAAGGATCAGAGGTACCGTCATAGATGGGAGGTATTTATCACCGAGGTGGCTGGCCTCGGTGATATGAAAAACCCATTTATCTTGATGCCAGCAACAGTTATTGCTGCTGAGCAGTTCTTTCTTTGTAGTCTGGGTCAGGTTTTTTATGGAGCGGCCCAAGAGTCTGGGTGGGACAGCCGCGCCAATACTCCAGCGAAGGTCTTACCAGCCAGATTTAAGGCAGCTGGTGCAGGAAGTCGGTGGGTGTGTTTCTGGACCTGCAACCAGAAGCTGTGGACTGCCGTGCTGTAAGGCTGTGTAAACCTGACAGTGTGTGTGGGTGAGCATAACACACTGCCTTTGGGATACCTGAAGTAAGGACTTTCTGTTATTGGATACCTGAAGTAAGGACTTTATATTATATGAGTTCCTGTTATGCTGAAGATAAGCTGAATTTCTGTTTGATTCCTGTGGTTTTCCCAATAAACATTGCTTTATTTGGACGTTATACCCTGTGCCTGTGCTTGCCTTTGAACTGACACCCCCCCCCCCCACAGATACACAGTTTTATCAAAGTGTACACTAAAAACCTCTTTTTTTATACTTGTAGAAAACATAGCAGTAATGCAGTTTAAGGGTATGTTCACACAGCGTATTTGCAGGGTGTTCTTCGTCACAGAATTGCACTGCAATGCGCCCGAAGTATGCCCCGCAAATAGGGTAAAATAATAGACCTCACTGAGTGCTATGATTTTCAGACGTATTACTTAGCATTAGGGATGAGCGATATTATCAGCAAAAGTTGAAATCGGCACAATTTTTAGGCTTATCAGAAATTTACGATCATGCGATATTTCAGGTGACAATCTGTCAGATAATCTATTACTTTTGCGCCATTTTCAGAGTTTCCTGTCATTTTAGCGGCCAGCCAATCAGCTCCGAGGATAGAGGGGGGTGAGGAGGATGTACAACGTCACCACTTTGCGTGTATGGATCCCATTGGCTCCAAAAATCACGTGACCTTGTTTTATCTATGCAACTGCATTTCCTGTTTGAGCTCATTCTCTGTCTATGTCAGTTCGCAGCAGGACGTGTCTGTCTGCGTTTAAACCAATAGCTGTTCTAACAGCTCTGAGAGATTATCTCTTCTAATACAAGAAACCATGCGGTAGCAGGAGAGGCTTTTGAAACGAAGTGAGATATTTTGCAGCTCAGTGTGTTCTGTGATCTTGAATTGAAAAAGCCTTGTTTTTTACCACTTTTTTGGTCATCAGACCTCTGATAGGAGGTGAAATTGTCCCTGTTTTTTCAGTTCTATTACAATCACTGTGTGTCAGTGTTCCCAAAAACCGGCATAACTTTTAAATAGTTTTATTGCAGTCCGTGTGTCTGTTTGGCGCAACTAGCTCAGTTGTACGTAAATTGTGTTATACATATTTCCTAATAAATTGCGCCTGTAGTCAGTGGTGCGAAGGCCTCCATATTAATCCATATAACTTTTTAATACTTCTATTTCACTCAGTGCGTCTCAGTTTGGCGCTAGTCGTGCATTTGTACGATAGTTTGCTAGTCCTACTGGGCAGTTGTAAATCTCAGGTAATGAAGGAAGACCACTGTTGATTTTGTGTTACAGTTCTTCCACCAGACCGCATTTCACAGATATTTGACAGAAACAATTCTGTTTCTAATCCTAGTTGGCTGTTGGAAATTAGAAGGATTTAAGAATAGCTGTGATTTGCCATCTTTCAATAAGAGACTGTCAAAAACTCTTCCATACCTTTTACATTTTTATATTTCTGAGCATGGAACGAACTGCAGGTGGTAAGCAAGCAAATAGGGGTGTAGGACATGGAGGTAGAGGTACGAGAGAAGGTGCTCCTTCCAGCGCTGACGACCACACGCAAACCAGAGGATCGTCAGTTGCAGGCCCCTCAGGCCTGTCATCACTGGGTCAGGGCCCTGTGAATCTCAGTAACGAACAGCGTCACCAATCTGTTCTTCAGTGGTTAATGCAACCTGCATGCTGTTGTCCAGGACAGGAATAGTCTATGTCCAGTTCAACTAAAATGGTGGTTGAAAGACTCCTTTTTCCGGCACTTTTTAATCTGTGGGTCATACAGGTTTAAGGGTTATGCTGAGGTCCAGGACAGGCATAGTCAATGTAATGTTCAACTAAAATGGTGGTTGAAAGACTCCTTTTTCAGGCACTTTTTAATCTGTGGGTCATGCAGGTTTGAGGGTCATGCTGCGGTACAGGACAGGGATAGTAAATGTCCAGTTCAAGTAAAATGATGGTTCAAATAATACTGCCTTCTGGCACTTTTTAATTTGTGGGTCATGCAGGTTTAAGGGTCATGCTGTGGTACAGGACAGGGATATTGAATAGTCTGTGACTTTTTTTCTGTGACTCTTGTTGCCTAATTGTCTTGCCTAAGATGTAGCATACATCCAGTTTACTGTTGTGGATGTTAATTCCAGCTTCTCTTCCCCTGTTTGGGTGTAAGAATGAAGCTGTTGTTCCTCTCCCATAGACTTTAATGGTCATCGGCGATTATCTATTATCGGATATCGGCATGATAATTGACTATATCGACTATCGATCCGATAACGATAGTTGACACAATCACTCATCACTACCTAGCATGTACTGAGCATCAGGAGAACGAAAGTGAAAGTCACTGGGAGCGCTGTGGGAAGTATGCGTTGGCCACAGCGTAGTTTCAAACAGCCGGAGTATAGTGGCGCACAAAATATGTGCAGCTATGTGCCGGAGAAAAGCCGTGTGAACATACCCTAAGATCCATAATTTTCATGTTTGTTTAGGCTTTAGTGCCTCCTGGGTGCTGCTGTATTTTTGTGTTTGAGAATACCAGTGCTGAAAAAAAAAAAACACTTTTCATTACATTCGATCATGTCGCTTTAAAACAGTGCTTATAAACTAGGGTTTTTTGATATACAAATAGGAATGCCTATTTGGGGCTTGGTAGTGGAAATATTTCCCCCCATAGTAATACGGTTGGAAATCACAGTTCTAGAGTCTATTGGAAAACCAGATCACAAACTGTATTAATTTTAGTTATTAATCTACAGGATATGAGTGCCACATCTGATTCATTCCTACCCTCCATCTCTTGGCAAGCTGCACTAAACATTAGGAACTCATTCATTTTAAATTAAGTTCTGGCATCAATCTAACAAAGAAGAAAAAAAGGTGAAAATGAGTCTGGTTAAACAAGAACCAGAAAATACAAGAAACTTGTATATCAATTTATCAACCTGGAAATAGATAGCTCTAACACATACCTTTCAATAAACAATGAAATAAATACACAGACAATAATTATCAGACCATAAGTCTGACATCTTCTAGCTTGGGTGACTACCCCGATAAGGGCAACCCTAAACACCGCCCTTTCCCTAAAAAATCCCTAAAAAATCCCTGAGGCTTGAGTACCTAGGAAATAAACAAAGATGCCACAAACATTGATATATTATGCAAAAGGCTAAGGAAGTAATGGGTATACCAGATTTTTGCACACATCCAATAAGGAGCACAAATATAGATCAAAATGACATGTAAACATAATTTGAGTACAAAATTAACCAGGCAGGTACTGCAAGACCTAATTCACATTAGGTGTCATACATAAAAGACCATAAGACCAAAAATGGATTTGCAGCTATGTTAAAATGATATCAAAACAAATATATTCCTATATTTCATCACATTTTCCCTGTACATCAACAGGTTCATCAAGGAGCAGAAAGGCCACAAACAGATCTTACACTGAGTGAATGAGAAATGCAAGAAAGCTTGATAAAATACATCTAAAGTGCAAAGAGCCACAATCAACTTGCATAAGTTACAATCCCTATATAATAGACCTGAAGTAAACTATTATGTAGTAATCCTGCATAAGATAAACCACTAGAAATAAACTTAATTCCCTTGATTAGAGCAAGCATGAATGGAATGCTGTAAAACTGAATCCAAATGGTATAAACAGCTAAATCCAAATGAGCAGAGACCAGGTTGGAGGATGGGCCGTCTGTCTTCAATATACCATATGGGGTGACATTTTCGTTTAATATATATAATGTCCATCCTTAATGTATGTAAAAAAAGATTAGATTCTGAAGAAAAGATTTACCTTTGTTTTGTGTCTGATAACTACTAGTATAAAGAAATGACTAAAAACATCTCTTGGACTTTTTGCCTGACGGCGACAACTAGCTTTTCCTTTGTACTTATACACAATTGCATGTTAGTGTTCTAGAATGTAAGTCCAAGGTGCAGCATCCATTCAAAAGTCTCTTTGAATTTTTGTGCCCCCTTTATGAATCCTATAGACCCTATAAAACACTTTACAATATAAGTACCCAAAGATACTTTGAGAATCATACATCCCAGACCCTTAGGATGAATAGCATCTACTGCTATATAGTACTATATTAATGTTGTCTACCATTTTAAACCCACTGATGAAACAGCAAGGACTGAAATGTGTTTGGATACTTGTATTGGGTATTATTATAGGGTGTCCCATAGGGTCCACAGGGTTTATTGCGGGATGGCCCTTTTTAAGATGACTATCCCACTAAAGAACAGTGTAGGGTAAGAACTCGGGCTAGATATTTACATCACTAATGCCTTTACCCTCTCTAGTCTGGAACCTGTACTTCAGGAAAACTACTTCTTGACTACATGCTGATGATGATACTTTAAGGTACTCTTTCTGGATACAAGACTCCAGGTGGAGGGTTTTTCATTATATATGATATTTACTTATAAATTTAGACTCACTGTCTCTAGTACTTATATAATTGCTATATGTTTGGGTACATGAGAGTTTCTAAGTATATTATTGGGTTATGTTTTAAGGGATATCTGTTTTTGTTGCTCTTCTGATTGCTCTTGGTCATATCCCAAGTATTCTTACAGCTCTTTGATATATCTGATTTGGACCTGTGCCCTTGTCATCACCACTCATACTCAGTTTTCTTCCTGTGTGGTGATGTGAAGGTAACTACACATCATCGCTGAAGTCACTGATTGGCTACAGCAGTCATGCACAAGTGTAAAAGAGGAGGTAAGCAGAGATAGGTTAATGATGCCTGTAAATTGAGCACTGGAATGGTAGTGAGTAAAAAGGTGGGTATGATTTTTATTCCACGTGCACCCTATTTTGTTTTGTTTTTGTATTTTAAGATGAACAACCCTTATAAATAGGTTTTAGAAAAAAACTGAGCATAATAAGACTCACAAGTACAATACGAAAATGTGTATGTGAACATCTGTATATACTCAACAATTTGTTGGTGTTCTCAAAAAAGCTAAATTAGTTCAGTGTCCAGAGCCCAAAATAAGTGAACTCATTTGAGTTACATAGATCATGAGAATCAGAAAGGCCTCCAAAATGATGTGTTCACAGCTAGCACGTTTGTTGTTAAAATTTATGCTAATTTTATATATATATATATATTTATATATATATATATATATATATATATATATATATATATATATATAATATATATATAAAATATAATGTATATATATATTATATAATATAATTTTATGCACATATGAATAGGTTTATCAAGAATTCATGCATATACTGAAAAAGAATCCCATCCAGCAATATACAGATGATTTTTCCACCTTAAAATTTCTGCAAAAGAATCTGCTGCATGTGAAAATTCCTTAAAACTAAACTTTGCAGTCGTTAAAAACTATCCATCATGATTTATTCAAAAACTGAATGCAAGTCTTCTGAAAACAATAAAAACTAATAAAAAAGGCAAAGGCATGGTCACAAAGATACTAAGAAAAAAAATAAAAAAAATGATGAAAATGAAATAAGCAAAAAGTGGTAAAAGTGGTAAAGTATTTGAACAACAGGAATCTGAAGCTTGCAGCAATATATTCCCATCAAACACTCATCACAATTTGCCCCCTATGATTCATAGCAAGTATTTCTGTAAGATTTAGGTAGTTTTCAGCTCCCATATAGCATTAAACAATGCTGACTTTAAGTAATAAGGCTATATATTGGTCAAATAAAATATCCTTCTAATAGCAAAGATCAAGCTAGTTGAATTAATACTCGGTTTTAAAGTGGTATTCCCATCTCATTAATTAGCTTTAAATACATAGACAAAGGTAAATAAAGGCTTTTACCAAATACATTGCGTTCTGGTTTTCCTTCCTTTCAAATTTAGAGTTCTTCTTATCTCTTGCTTGCTTACAGAATGTTTCATAGGCTGTTGACCACCTCTCTTTGCTCTAGCAGCTCTGATCCCAATGGTGACCTCATTGTCTTCTGTGTCTTATCAACAGCAGAGAAGCTTGATTATCTTTCTTAGTGATATACTTTAACCTTAGAGCTCTGTAGATTTGTGTCCTCCTGCTAGACCCCTCCATCACTAATGTCCCTCTGAAAGGCTCAGCTAAGAACAGCAGAGCTGAAATGTCAGTCACTGCTGTAGAACCACCCACACCTTAGACAGAAAGTGGTAGCCAGAAGTCCATTGTGAAGATCAGGCTCTGTGAAACAGCCACATGGGAAAACCCCTTTTAGGACCACAAATGTGATTCATGATTGCAAATGTTACGTTTATTTCTTCAGAAAAAGAGCAAAAATATTAATAAATACATTCTACTCTTATCACCACAGCCAAAAAGGCAAGACACAGAAATCGATGTAAGCAAGAATTTTCTCTGTGGTGTTACAGTATGTCGTAAACGTTGAACATCCCTTAATGACTTATATATCTCTGCTGGTAACTATAAGTAATAGCAATGATAGACCCAAAGAAAAACAATCAACTCCATGCTATGTCTTTCACACACACAGTGGGATATAGAAACCACACAGCGTAAATAGCATAACAGGAAGACATGATTTATAATCAGTATTATAGTTAAAGCTATGTCTCATTTTTTATTCTTGATCAACAATCATTTTATTTGACATGCCTCATGTAATCTTTTACTTAATGGATTGTATTTTATCTTTTTTTCACATCTGTAAGTTCTCATCTGAAAAAAAATGACCTTATTGTAACTAATTTAAAATGAATCAGGAAACCACCCTTGGATAACTATTATGAAAAATGTGTTGCGTTTGAAGGGTGAATGGTTGTTTTTAGGCAACATTCCTACATTTGTATATGCAAAAATGAATGTAGCTAAAGTCGAAGCAGTTATTTTAACATGTGTAGATGTCGGTTCAGACAGTAAAGGGAGGGTAAGTACTTTTATGGATTTTCTCACCATACCGTTTCCTAGAGTCACGGCCAGCTTCAGACTCACTTTTCCCGGTCATGCTGTGGGTGAGTCTACAGCAGTGAGCGGCATATTACCTGTGCTCTTCCTAGGTAATTCTGTTACATAACTGCAGGGGATTTATAAAATGTGGTACACAAGGTAGTGCAGATAGATGCAGAGCTCTAAAGAGTGAAAGCTTGTCGTTTAGTCTGGTAAACAAACTCTGTTGCTAGATAAGATTCTGCAGGGAGTGACTCACCATGCCTGAACTGACGAATGGAATCTTGGATTAATCAGATAAGAGACAGATGAGAAAGGTGGGGAGACGTTTTCTGTAACCTAGAGAAACTGCTGTATGCTAAGAGGAGAAAGAGTCTTCTTAATCTTTTGACCAAACCAAAATCAAAAGAGCAATGTATTTGGTAATAGTCATCATTTACCCTTCCCTATGATAAAAACTAATCAATGTGATGAGAAAATCCATTTAAAGCACAACAGTCTGTCAAACAGCACCAGAAGAGGTTATCTCATGCAGCAAGTTATTAGCTATTTACCTATCTATGCTCACAACCTATAAAGAGTTAAATAGACAGATATACAGACAGACAGATAGATAGACCATTTAATATAATCCTCCTGAGTAGATCAGCACAATCCAAAGTCTATCTATCTATCTATCTATCTATCTATCTATCTATCTATCTATCTATCTATCTATCTATCTATCTATCTATCTAATCGGTCACTCCAAAATGTTAGTAAGCCTCAAGTGGAAATGAGGTTTCGGCTTTATTAGGAGAATATCTATTGCACAACTATTAGTGTGCAGAATTATCATGCAACTAAATGAAAATTGAAAATGTTCTCATCCCACTTGTTTTTTCTCATTATTAAGGGAAAATAATAAAGAAAGATTTCAAAATTTACAGATAAATTTACAAATAAACATATCTGACATACCCCCCCCCAAAAAAAAAAAAAAATCAGTGACCAATATAGCCACTATTCTTTTCAATAAGTCATAAGCTTTCCATCCATCTGCTGACAGCTATTTGTGCAGCAACCTTCCAGACACTGTTTAGAGAAGTGAACGGTTTTATTTTGCCATATATCTCCCATTTAAAAAGGGCCCACAAGTTTTCAATAGGGTTTAGGTCAGGTGAGGAAGGGGCCATATCATTATTCTTTCTTCAAGACCTTTACTGTCTAGCCGTGCAATGGAATACTTTAATCCACATGGAGTATTGTCCTGTGAAAAATCATCGTTTTCCTCAACCCAAAAAAGACCTAAGTAGCTCATCTTCAATAATACCAACCCATACCCGTATCCCACCTCCACCTTGATGACATTTGAGTGAAAGTGGAGGTCTGTGTCCATTACTGATCCAGCCACTGCCCATCAATCCAGTCCATCAAGAGTCACTCTCATCTCATCAGTACATAAAACCTTCAAAAAAATTGTCTTTAGATATTTCTTGGCCCAATCTTGACATTTCAACTTCTGAAGTGTCCTGTTCAGCCTTCCTTACCTTGGTCATGTCTCTGAGCCATGAACACCTTATACTTTTGGGCACTCCAGGGAGGTTGCAGTTCTGAAATATGATGGCACTGGAGGATAATGGGTCCCTGATTGATTTGCGTTTGATTTCTTGTGACCCTATTCACTATTTGCAATACAACATTTGATGGTTCTGTAATCACACCACAATATCTTAGCAATTTCACATGTGCTGCATCCCTTTAAAAGACTTTGAAAAGTCAAAAACTGTTGAGAGTCAGAGAAATCATTTTTGGCCCATTTTGCCTGAGGAAAACAAGGATTGACCATTTAATGAGCCAATTTGCTGACTTCGATATTTTGCCTGGACGTCTACCTCTTGGCTTTTGAATGGATGGACGGACTTTGTTCATATTCTTCCAGCTGTCATGGCCTCACATGATGCAGTTTAGCAATTTTCTTGGCCAAGAGACCATGATTGATGAGCTGGATGATGTTGTTTCTCTTTTCTTGGGAAATCTTTTTCATGCCTGCTCCTTGATTCCAACCAGTGACCTTTCACTTGGGAGTCATCCTAATAACCCACTGAGCTATTAGGGAATGTGAGAACAGGTTGTAGTATACAAGAAGAAAAAGACTGTTCCACCAACAGGAGCAAAATAGTAACAATGCAGTTACATGACAAGAATCTGTATAAATAACCATATGCTAAGTAGTTGAAGGTCAAAGTTATCTATAAGATAGCTAAGATGATTGTCTATAAAAGTATGGTAGTCTCATGTTCAAAGCTGTGAGAAGTGGAGACTGAATGTGAAAAGTTCAAAACATTGTTACCCTTTTGCTTGTCAGTGTATATATGACGCCAATGTAATTCTGCCTTTGCTGATAATGAGAAAAATGCTGAAAAGTGATTTGTACAGAACAGAAAGTATCAGTGCAAACTGCAGAATTTAATGATTTTTTTTCATAGATAGTGAGGTGAAAATAAAAAAAATCACCAAGATTCTTAAAAAACATTATAAACTCAGAGATAATAATAATACAAAAGCATATGCTGCACAGCCATGTCCCTATCTAAAAGTCTGCTCTATTTAAATGTTACATTATTGATCACATCAAGTGAAAACAGCAAAAAAAAAAACAATGCCAGAATTAGGATTTTTGGGTCATCCTATCTCCCCATAAAATGGAATTAAAAAAGGATCAAAAAGTCATATGCACTTCAACTTGGTACCAATAAAAACTAGATCATATCACACAAAAAACAAACAATTGCACAGCTCTACTAAAGGAAAAATAAAAAAACTTATTGGCCTCAGAAAATGGAAATGTAAAGCGATTTCTTTTTTCAAAAATTTGTATTTTTTAACAGTAGTAAAACATAATAAAAACAATATAATTTTGGTATGGTCAGAATCATATCGACCTGTAGAACGCAGATATTATTTCATCTATACCAAACTGTGAACTCCATAAAAATAAAATCACCACAAACATGGAGCAATTATATATTTTTCTGTTACATGAAGAATTTTGGGGGGCTTTTTTAGTATATTAGATGGCATGGGAAATGGTGCCATTAAAAAGTACACCTTGTCCCATTTAAAACAACAACAACAAAAACAAACAAACAAACAACATGGGCGAAATGTTTGATTTTTGGTGCCCGGGCGCCATTTTTTTTGCGTGCATTAGTAGCATAGAGTGTGCCTGAATCTATGAACCTGTTTTACTGCGGGTCATAGATTTAGCTTTTTCTAGCTACTAAGCAACAATTCTGGGTCAGGTAAACCACTTTTAAAGTGTTCTATCTATTCCAGCAGTAATGCACCTGGATTTGCTGTAATAAAGTCATAGGTATGCAGCTTTGTACGGTTGTAGTGTGATGCCTCCAGCACGCCCTCCGATCTCAGGAGCATTACAAAGTGCTGCGGGGACTCTGTAATGCGCCTGATATTGGAGTGCGCCTGGTTAAAAATATAGCGAACAGAGCTGTGCCAGTTTTCGGGCTGAAAAGACACCAGATAACTGGCGCTGCTCCCTACATACATGTGGCCCCATACGTCCATTTAGGTGGAAAAATTAGAAAGTAATGGTTCTTGCAAGGTGGGACGTTAAAAACAAAAATCTGAAAATAGCTGTGTTAGTAAAGGGTTCATGGATACACTGCTTTTAAAATTTAGAAAACAATGTATACATATGAATCCTCAACCTGTATATTGTAATTACTAAAAAAGATAAATAGTGTATATGGAGCCATACTTATATACTCTGTCCATTTAATTGCTAATGAAACATAAAGTAATAACTCAACTCAAGCATCTGATATCCTGATCAAACTGACTGACAAGCATTGAGGTCTTCTAAATTTGAGCAACCTATTCTGCATTACTTGTCTCTTAACTGGTAGTAACATCCGACTCTTTATCTTTCAGGGACAGTCTAATATGAAGAAACACTTGACTACATAAGTATGACTGATGAATACGTTCAATGTACCTCTAGAGACTTCTGGGAAAAAATGTCAGTGGTAATTGAATACCAATTAATGACTTAACCATAGCTAGACACTTTATTGGCACAGACTCTATAAATAAAGCCCCATCTATGCTTCTAAATATTACAGCGTCTAATGCTCCAGTGTATCTCACATATACAGAGTGTGAATGTAATCCTACGGCATGTGATGTGTGCCCACACTGATTATGTGTGGCTTTATGCAGGGCAAAAGGACAACCGCCAATCTAAATGACTGTGACCTTCAGACCTGAGATGCTGAATATTTATGCAAATGAGGCTCCATAGTCTATTAATCCAGAAAGTATAGACTAAAATCAAAGTCAAATATTATGACTTCAATTTTGTTGAAATAACCGAAAATTATTGAACAGTGGATGAATGTAATGGTTTACAGCCAAAGATTCCTCCAGCAGGAATACATATTAAGTAGGATTTTGAGCTAGTTAAGGTAAAAACGTTACATACTGTTCTGTATATCAGTAACAAGTCATTGGCCTAGACTGTGGAACGGGGGACAAAGCCTCATCACTTGGTTGAAGAGATACAGAAGACACAAACAGGAAGGGACCTGACAATTATGCTGGGCAGAGACAATCTGGCAAAACTAAATGCTACATCATATAGGGTCTGTCTATATGGCAAGGAGTTACCGTCGGTTTTTGATGCAGTTTTCAGATTTTGAAACAGGTAAAAATATGACTGTAAAGCATCCCCATAGACCTCAAGAAAAAATTCTAAGCTGTAGTCTACACAGCTCAAATTTTCTGATAGTCGGATTTCAAAACCACCGTTCTTCAAAAACCTTTGAACGTGCACAATAATCCGCCATATTTCACTTGGAAAATGGTTGATTATTGCACTATTCAATGCAATAAGACGGTCAAAATCTGAAAATACTGTGCAAAAAAAGTGGAAAAACCCCCAGAAATGATTGTAGCATACTGGTCAGGTTTTTATTTAGAGTCCAACCAGTATTTGTACATTGCAGTGTGGATGCAGCGTCATAGTGTCAAATAAAAATTCGAATACCGTATATACTCGAGTATAAGCCGAGTTTTTCAGCACAAAAAATGTGCTGAAAAATCCCCCTCGGCTTATACTCGAGTCACTGTCGGCGCTCGGGCGCTGCGATGGCCCGTGCGCCGACAGGGACGCTTCAGTTATATGCGACTCCTCAGGAAGCGCATATAACTGAATCCCGAGTCAGCTGACAGCGTTCGGGCACTGCGACTACTCCGGAGCGCATACAGGAGAAGAGATACCCACTGCGGGGCAGAGAGCAAGCGCTCCCTGCTCCGCAGTGGACTCCGGGCGGCCGCAAACTCGCGACCGTCCGGAGTTTCCGGCACAGGCAGCGTGTGTCATCATGCTGTGTGCGTGGCCTGATGACATCACCCGCCTGTGCCGAGAAGACCGAGTAGCGCGCCCGGGAGACGGAGCAGCGGGGAGCGAGGTAAGTGGGTGTTTTTTGTTTTAAAACGATGCCTATACCTGCCTTGTACTGCCTATACCTGCCCTATACCTGCTAGTCATCTATACCTGCCATATGCTAACTGCTATACTATCTATACCTGCCTAGTACTGCCTATACCTGCCCTATACCTGCCTAGTACTATCTATACCTGCCTAGTAATGCCTATACCTGCCCTATACCTGCCTAGTACTGCCTATACCTGCCTATACCTGCCCTATACCTGCCTAGTACTATCTATACCTGCCTATACCCTGCCTATACCTGCCTAGTACTGCCTATACCTGCCTAGTACTGCCTTTAGCCTGCCTATACCTGCCTAGTACTGCCTATAGCCTGCCTATACCTGCCTAGTAATGCCTATACCTGCCTAGTACTGCCTATACCTGCCTATAGCCTGTCTAGGGGGACATATGCCAGCCTATACCCTGCATATACCTGCTTATAGCCTGCCTAGGTGACCTATATGTGCCTATAGCCTGTTTAGGGGGACCTATGCCTGCCTATACCTGCCTATAGCCTGCCTAGGTGACCTATACCTGCCTATAGCCTGCCTAGGGGGACCTATGCTTGCCTATACCAGCCTATAACGACCTATACCTGCCTATACTCTGCCTATGAGGACTTATACCTGCCTATGGGGGCAATTGCCTGCCTATAGCCTGCCTAGGGGGACACATAGCTGCCTATACCAGCCTATGGGATACATTAAACTGCCCATATATGCCTATAACCTGCCTATGGGGGACATTAAACTGCCTATACCAGCCTATATCTGCCTATGGGGGACATGAAACTGCCTATATCTGCCTATATCTGCCTATGGGGGACATATACCTGCCTATACTTGCCAATAGGGGACATATACCTGCCTATGGGGGACATGAAACTGCCTATACCTGCATATGGGGGACATTAAACTGCCTATATAATTTTATTGGTATCTATTTTTATTTTTAAAATTTACCAGTAGCCGCTGCATTTTCCACCCTAGGCTTATACTCGAGTCAATAAGCTTTCCCGGTTTTTATGGCTAAAGTAGGTGCCTCGGCTTATACTCGGGTCGGCTTATACTCGAGTATATACGGTAAATTAGAGTTACTGTAACATTGTATCACCAGTGTCCTACAGAAAATGTACTATTTAATGTCAATAGGCTGGCCAAATCCGAAAACTGCTCTGTCAAACTACTGTGGCAAAAATCAAAAGCCGACTGTTAAATACTGGCTTGATTCTAATTCAGAATCCGACCAGTATTTGTACTTTGCCGTGTGAATGCAGCCCTACACAGCCTTGTCACATTTTTATGACCACTTCCTACTTTTGATGTCAGCAGCGCATAGCTGATGAAGAAGGTCACATGTCATGAGCTGGCTTGGTGGGTATATAAGGTTTGTGATGGGCTGTCCGCACACATATCCCTTGCTGCTTCCATGGGCAAAAGGGGCAATTAATTAGAGTTGCAAAAAGGGATGAGTATTGCTTTTCAGGCCAAGGGCAGCAGTATTTCTGACACTGCACAGTTTGTGAACTGTTCATGTGCTGCTCTGGTGAAAATGTATTCTATTGGACTAATAGCATCATTGTGAATAAGAGAATATGGAAACTGTGGAGATGAACGGCAGCTATAAATGTGCATGAGAGCGGAACAACATGCTACAGATATGAAGCTCACCATCAAAATGAACAAGGGGACTACCAGACATGTGTCTTAGACAAGAGATCAGCAAACCCTACTGCGTATGGGGCTCCACAGCAGACAGTTGGTCACTGCACCTCTGCAGATGAAGTTGCATCAGCAGATAAAACTACAATTTTCATGGCAGTATCAGAATTGGACCTCTGCTGATTGGCAAAGCATGTTTTCTGCTCCATGAAATGGATGGACTTTGGCTTGTCTGGTGAGAAACATCAGAGAACAAACATCCTGCAAACATTGTTGGAAGAAGACAAGCGGGTAGTGGCAAAGTTGTGTTCTACCCAAGCCCTCTAATTCTCCACTGTTGAACCCAAATGAGCATTTGTGGGATCACCTCCCCCACACACCTTCCATCAGCTGTGTGATGCAGTCAGCATGGCTCCAGATACCTGTGACAATCTACCAGAACCTTATTGAGTCACTACCAGCCCATCTAGCTGCTGTCTGTGTAGCACATGATGGTTACTCTGGATTTGCCCCCTTCCTGATTTCTTAATTTTTTTGGATGTTTGTCACACTTAAATGTTTCCAGTCATCAAACAAAATTATATATTAGATAAACACAAGTAAACACAAAATGCAGTTTTTAAATGAAGGTCTTTTTTATGGGAAAAATTAATCAAAACCTACAGAGCCCTGTGTGAAAAAGTAGTTGCCCCCTAAACCTAATAGCTAGTTGGGCCACCCTTAGCAGCAACTGCAATCAAGCGTCTGTGATTACTGCAAATGAGTCTTTTACAACGCTCTGGAGGAATTTTTGCCCACTCTTCTTTGCAGAATTGTTGTAATTCATCCACATTGGAGGGTTTCTGAGCATGAACCGCTTTTTAAAGTCATGCCACAGCATGTCAATCGGATTAAATTCAGGACTGTGACTAGGCGACTCCAAAGTCTTTATTTTGCTTTTCTTAAGCCATTCAGAGGTGGACTTGCTGGTGCGCTTTGCATCATTATCCTGCTGCATAGCCTAGGTGTGCTTCAGCTTGAGGCCATGAACAGATGGCCTGACATTCTCCTTCAGGATTTGTTGGTAGACCGCAGAATTCATTGTTTCATTTATCACAGCAAGTCTTCCAGGTCTTAAAGCAGCAAAACAGCCCCAGCCCATCACACTACCACCACCATGTTTTACTGTTGGCATGATATTCCTTTTCTGAAATGCTGTGTAGCTTCTACACCAGATGTAATTGGACTTACACCTTCCAAAAAGGTGTAAGTCTTGGGGATCATCAAGATATTTTCTGGCAAAACTGAGACAAGCTTTTATGTTCTTTTTGCGAGATAGTGGTTTTCGTCTTGGAACTATGCCATGCAGGTCATTTTTGCACAGTCTCTTTCTTTTGGTGGAGTCATGAACACTGACTTTGAGGCATGTGAGGCCTGTAGTTCTTTGGATGTTGTTGTGGGATGTTTTGTGACCTCTTGGATGACCTGTCGCTGTGCTCTTAGGGTAATTTTGGCCTGCCGGCCACTCCTTGGAAAGTTCACCACAGTTCCATGTTTTCTCCATTTGTGGATAATAGATCTCAGTGTGGCTCTATTGAGTCCCAAAGCTTTAGAGATGCCTTATAACCTTTTCCAGACTGATAGATGTAAATTACTTTGTTTCTTATTTGTTCCTGAATTTCTTTGGATCTCCCCAAGATATCTAGCTTCTGAGGATTCTTTGGACTTCACTTTGTCAGTCAGGTCTTATTTAAGTACTTCCTTGCTTGAGAACAGGTGTGGCAGTAATCAGGCCTGGGTGAGGCTTGGCAAATTGAACTCAGCTTCCAAAAGATGTGAGAAAACACAGTTAACCCCTCCCCGACGTGGGAAGTATGCATACGTCCTAGTGGGAAGTGAGTTCCGTCAAATGGACATATGCATACGTCCTGGCAATCATGCGGGCTTGCGGGCGAGCACCGCACGATCGCGACATGGGACCAGCGGTATATTACCGCTGGCCTCATGCAACATCACCCACGGCCGGAGTGTGCTCCGGCCAGGGTTGTTTAACTCCTTAACTCCGGTGATCAATTAAGATCGTCAGAGCTAAGTCGCAGGCAGGAGGAGGGAGCCCCTCCTGCCGGCTCTCGGCACGCTGCTGCGACAGCGATCGCTTACTAGACGGCCCCGGGAAGTGAAGATCACTTCCGGGGGTCGTCTGTGACGTCATGATGCTGAGTAATACTAGAATGTCATTTATACCGCACGGTGACCGCTGTAAAAAATAAAAAACACTACCAAGAATGTTGTATTTTGTTCAAAATGCCTCACAAAAACCTTAATAAAAAGTGATGAAAGCGTCATATGCCCAAACATCAACTTATTCCGCAAAAAACAAGCCCATAGTCAGCTCCGTATACAGAAAAATATAAAAGCTATGGTTGTCAGAATAAAAAAAACGCAATTTTTTTATAGAGCTATTTCTATTGGGTAAAAGTAATAAAACACAAAAAACTATATAAAATTTATATCATTGCAATTGTACCAACCCCCATAGAACATTGTAAAAATGAAGCCCACAAAACAATGGCGGAACTGCGTTTTTTCCCCCATTTTCATAGCCCAATACTAAAAAAAACTATGGAACACCTGTGCACCCAAAATGCACAATACACCCTTGGTTGAGATCCCTGAGGGGTGTTGAATCCAAAATGGGGCAACTTCTGGAAGGTTTCACCTGTTCTGCTACTTTGGGGGCTTTGCAAATGTGACATAGGCCCACCAAAATCTGCATTCCAGAAGCCAAATAGCGCTTCCTCCGTTGTACACCCTGCCATGAGCCCAAACAGCAGTTTACACCCACATGCAGGGTATTGCCGAACTTGGAAGAAATTGAGTGACAAAATTCTGGTTGCTCTTTTTTCCAGGATTCCTTGTTAAAATGAAACATTTTCAGCTTTAATCGCAGATTGTTGGAAAACATTTTTTTTTTCAATTTCCCAGCCTAACGCTAAAAAAATCTGTGACACACCTGTGGGGTCGATATACTCACTGCACTGCTGGATATATTCCTTAAGTGGTGTAGTTTCCAATATGGGGTCTTTTTAGGGGTGTTTATTAAGTTTTATCACCTTAGGGCGTCTGCAAACCTGAAATAGCACCTAAATAAAATCGTAATGAAAATGAGACCCCATAGTTGCATTTCCCTGATCACATCTACTATGTTCTTGTGAATAATGGATAAAAATTGAAAATCTGCAAAAAAGTGAAATTTTTAAATTTCACCTCCACTTTGCTTTAATTCTTGTGAAACACCTAATGGGTTAATCAACTTCCTAAATGCTGTTTTGAATACTTTAACGGGTGTAGTTTCTTAGATGAAGTGATTTATGGGGGTATCTAACAAACAGGCCAATCAAAATCACATTAGAACTGGACTGGTCTCTAATGAAAAGTATATTGCAAAAATTTCTTGAATATTTGAAAATTACTACTAAATTTCTAAGCCCCCTAATGTTGTTAAAAAAAGACATTTAAAAAAATGATGCCAACCTACAGTAGACATTTGGTAGATGCTAGTTATTAACTATTTTGAGTGGAATGGCTAGCTGTCTTACATGCGGAAATTTTTGAAAATGGTAAATTTTTCTAATTTTTCACGGTACTTTGATATTTTTTTTATAAATTTTGGACCAAAATTTCATACTATCTTAAAGCACAATGTGTCATGAGAAAAAAATCTCTGTATCACATGGATAGGTTAAAGTGTCAAAAATTTATTCTCACATAAAGTGACAGATGCCAGAGTTAAAAAATGGGGCTCTGTCAAAGAGGCCAAAATTGGTTCTGGCGTTAAGGGGTTAATTTATGTTTTAGGAGAAGGGGAGGGGCAGTTACTTTTTCACACAGGGCTTTGTAGGTTTTGATTACTTTTTCCCTTAGTAATAAAGACCCTTCATTTAAAATTTTGTGTTTACTTGTGGTATGTTTTTCTAATATTTAAATTTGTTTTGTGATCTGAAACATTTAAGTGTGACAAACATTCAAAAGATTAAGAAATCAGGAAGGTGGCAAATACTTTTTCACACCACTGTAGCTGATGATCATAATAATGTGTACACATGCATAGGGTTATAAATCATATACCAGAGACTTGCAGAACATATGGCATTGGAATAATTGTTGAGCATGATTAATAAGGGTATAATATGTATGTGTAATTCTGGGATTTATAAACTTGGTTTTATGTTTATATTTAACATGAGTCAGAGAAGCAAATGATTCCAATTTGAGTGTAATACAAGCTCAATAGAAAATGGAGCATTTTTAATTCATGTCACATTGTTTTGGAGCACTGTGCTGTTTGTATTCATTGCACTCTGGTCCTCTGACTTCAAGGCATGCAGGAAAATCAATTGAACTTAGTGAGAAATAGAGACTTTGTACGTGTTTCCAATAGTCATCAGGATTGAGAAATGTCAGAAAAATGACTTTGACTTCACCTCTGCACAGACATGCACAAATTAAAAATTTGCATTTTGAACCTATTATAAATCAGCTTTTAAACTAACAATTAAAGGGGTTATCCAGTTTAGAAAACCCAATTTAAAATATACTATAAAGGCATTAGATTGGAGTCCTTCAATCAGAAACCCAATTTATCTGTGAAAAGCAAATACAAAGCATAAATATCTCTCTGGTGGACCCATTCTGTCCATACAGTGGGGAAAAAAGTATTTAGTCAGCCACCAATTGTGCAAGTTCTCCCATTTAAAAAGATGAGAGAGGCCTGTAATTGACATCATAGGTAGACCTCAACTATGAGAGGCAAAATGAGGAAACAATTCCTTAAAATCACATTGTCTGATTTGGAAAGAATTTATTTGCAAATTATGGTGGAAAATAAGTATTTGGTCAATAACAAAAGTTCATCTCAATACTTTGTTATATATCCTTTGACAATGACAGAGGTCAAACGTTTTCTGTAAGTCTTCACAAGGTTGGCACACACTGTTGCTGATATGTTGGCTCGTTCCTCCATCCAGATCTCCTCTAGAGCAGTGATGTTTCGGGGCTGTCGCTGAGCAACACAGACTTTCAACTCCCTCCAAAGGTTTTCTATGAGGTTGAGATATGGAGACTGGCTAGGCCACTACAGGACCTTGAAATGCAGCCACTCCTTTGTTTCCCTGGCGGTGTGCTTTGGATCATTGTCATGCGGAAAGATCCAGCCACGTTTCATCTTCAATGCCCTTGCTGATGGAAGGAGATGGAAGGAGGTTTGCACTCAAAATCTTGCCATACATGGCCCCATTCATCCTTTCATGTACATGAATCAATCGTCCTAGTCTCTTTGCAGAGAAACAGCCCCAAAGCACAGCACAGTAGGTATGGTGTTCTTTGGATGCAACTCAGCATTCTCTCTCCTCCAAACACGAGGCGTTGTGTTTCTACCAATCATTTCTACTTTGGTTTCTTCTGACATTATGACATTCTTCTGGATCATCCAAATGCTCTCTAGCAAACTTCAGATGGGCCCGGACATGTACTGGCTTAAGCAGGGGGATACGTCTGGCACTGCAGGATCTGAGTCCCTGGCGGCATAGTGTGTTACTGATGGTAGCCTTTGTTTCGTTGGTCCTAGCTCTCTGCAGGTTATTCACTAGGTCCCCCATTCTTGTGATAATTTTGACCCTACGGGATGAGATCTTGCGTGGAGCCCCAGATTAAGGGAGATTATCAGTGGTCTTGTGTGTCTTCCATTTTCTAGTTAATGCTCCCACAATTGATTTCTTTACACCAAGCAGCTTGACTATTGCAGATTCAGTCTTCGACAGCTCTTTGGTCTTCATCATAGTGGAGTTTGGAGTGTGACTGAGGTTGTGGACAGGTGTATTTTATACTGATAACAAGTTCAAACAGGTGCCATTACTACAGGTAATGAGTGTAGGACAGAGAAGCCTCTTAAAGAAGAAGTTACAGGTCTGTGAGAGGCAGAAATCTTGCTTGTTTGTAGGTGACCAAATGCTTATTTTCCACCATAATTTGCAAATAAATTCTTTCCAAATCGGACAATGTGATTTTCTGGAATTGTTTTCTCATTTTTTCTCTCATAGTTGAGGTCTACCTATGATGTCAATTACAGGCCTCTATTATCTTTTTAAGTGGGAGAACTTGCACAATTGGTGGCTGACTAAATACTTTTTTTCCCCATTGTACATTACATGGACAGTCCATGTGTTTTAATGGACAGTATGTAATGCGTAATTTCAAGGTGGCACTACATGGTAAGGGAACGCATGCTGCCCAGTTCATATGCAGATTACAGTTTTTTCCCTGTGGGTCCTGGTAGTGTGACATCCTGTGTTCAGGTTATTTTAAGGGCACCCTTCCAACAATAGCAGACTTTTAACAAAAAAATTTGTTGGACATATAATAGTGCTGGTTAATTTTTTTTGGCTGGAGAAACAAATCTATTCTACTATATTGTGGTCTTAGAGTAAATGTAAAAACGTATATAGAAATGTATTGCATTAGTGTGGAGTAAATAAAAAATCTGTTGTATAAATAGTTGAAGGCTCATATTCAGGGTTGGACATAATACCTGTAAAAAAACCATACTTCTCTCCCTTTTCACATCATTCCAGTGTGTCAGTTCTCTCCCCTGGTCTTTTGCAGCTAATGATTGGCTGCATATGTCATGTGTCATTGCTGACATAACCTCTGCAGCCAATCAGTAGTTGCAGAAGACATGCACCGGCTGCAGCGGCCAGGAGTACACAGAAGAGCAGGGGAGGGGACCGACAGCGGCAGCGCTAGAATGGAGGTGAGAGGGGAGTATGGGTTTTTTGTATTTTATCATGGCACCAGTTTTATAGCTATATTTTCTAAAAAATAGCTCGGACAACCTCTTTAATGTATTATAGCTAGAAATAACGGACTGCAGCAAGGCTCTGTCCAGTGTACAGATCGGTTTTGATGGGAATGTAGCTTAGCATTGTTAGTGAGGAACTTAACTGATGGTGCAGGGTTTTGTAATGCAAGAGCCATAAAATACTGCCACTTCATCACAACATATCACCACTATACAGTAACTGACTAATAAACCATAATGTTGCTGACCAATCCAGTATACCAAGACCAATATTACCAATAACACTATGCAAGGACCAAATAATACCAAATAATACAGTCACATTATGACCACATATCACTCCTATAAAGTAGCTAAAAAAAAGTAATTGTACTGTTTCTACATATAAACCATTTTACTAAGGCCACTATTACCACCATACTGTGACCATATAATAGTAGATACCAGTTGTAGGCAGGCACTCTGCAGACATATAAAGTTGAATCCAGTGACTCAAAAGTGACATCTTCTCTGAAGACTTGTTTTCTTTCCCTTTTTTTCTTTTCGTCCCAAACAGACATGACGACTTCTCCTGGGCATGACTTGTACCTGCAGAATTTGCTGCATAACAATGTTATTCTCCAAACTTTTCTGCCTGATATGATAATGCCCTTAGTGGTCTATACAGCAACAGAACCACCAAATATTAAAAGTGCACTAAGACCTATAGAACCCCCAGGAGTGAGTAAGACTCCCAAAATAAGCAGGCAGATAGGTAGACCCTCCTTGTAGGTAGGCAGATATTAAGTAGGTTCAGCCCCTCCATTAGGTCCATAGGTATGTAAGCTCTCATTAGGTAGGTAGATAGTTATGTCACATTAGGTGGATAAACTCCCATTAGATAAATAGATAGTCCCCCTTCAGATAGATAAGTCCACCATTAAAGGGGTGTTACCATCTCACAATTTGATGACCCACATCTATCTCTGAAACAGGCTAAAAATTTCTCCATTCTGAATGAAGGGTAGTTCACACTTGTACACTACTCTCTATTATGTTCTATGTGAGTTCTGAATACAGCTGAACACACTGCTCCCCTGTACTTGGAATTCCCACAGAACAGAATCAAGAATTGTGCACAAGCATAAATTAGCTCATTGCACTGTGAGATGGATATTTATATATATAAAGATTGCAGTTTTTGTCTCGGCACAAGGTGTCCTAAATGGTTTGTACATGTCCAAAAATAAAAATATTATTATGCTTCTGGGGCGCCATACAAAAAAAACAACAACTATACTCATCTTCCTCCAGTAGGTGCCCATATGCATGTTTTCTCACTATCTGACATGAAATCAGAATAAATCTTACCCATTTTAGGTCAATTAGGATTACCACAATTATTTATATCTGCCAAATGCAAGAATAATGAGAGACAGATAATTTTTTAAAACATTTTTATTACTTTCTGCGAAGTCAAAAGTTTACATACACAATAATTACTATGCCTAAGCTTCTGAGGTTTATTGGCAACATCTGAGTTAGAGACACTCATGTGGATGTATTTTTTATACATACCAGAAACACAATTCATCTATGTGTAATATCATGGGAAAATAAATCAGCCAAGATATCAGGAAGAGAATTGTGAACTTGCACAAGTCTCGATCATCCTTGGGAGCAATTTCCAGATACCTGAAGGTGCCTCGTTCATCTGTACAAACAATTATATGCAAGTGAAAACAAGATGGGAATGTCCAGCCATCATACCGTTCAGGAATGAGACAGGTTCTGTGACTCAGAGATGATGCTTTGGCCCGACATGTACATATCAACCCAAGAACAAAAGCCAAAAACCTTGTGAAGATGCTGGCAGAAGCTGGTAAGATAGTGTCATTATCTACATTGAAACTAGTACTGTATCAACATGGGCTGAAAGGCCATTCCACCAGGAAGAAGCCATTACTCTAAAAGAAATATATAAAAGCCAGATTAATGTTTGCAAATGCACACGGGAACAAAGATCTACATTTCTGGAGACATGTCCTGTGGTCTGACGAAACTAAAATTGGATTGTTTGGCCATAATGACCATCATTACGTTTGGAGGAAAAAGGGAGAAGCTTGGAAGCCTAAGAACACCATCCCAACTGTGAAACAGAGAGGTGGCAGCATCATGCTGTGGGCTTGATTTGCTGCAGGAGGGTCTGGTGTACTTCACAAAATAGATGGCATCATGAGGAAAGAAGATTATGTGGCAATACTGAAGTAACATCTCAAGACATCAGCCAGGAAGTTATGGCTTGGGTGGAAATGGATCTTCCAAATGGACCCGAAGCATACTGCCAAGCTGGTTACAAAGTGGCTTAATGATAACGAAAGTCAATATTTTGGAGTGGCCATCACAAAACCCTGATCTCAATCGTGTTGAAAATATATGGGCAAAGCTGAAAAGGCAGGTGCTAACAAGGTGACCTACAAACATGGCTCAGTTACACCAGTTCTGTCAGGAGGAATGGGCCAAAATTCCTACCAACTATTTTGAGAAGCTTGTGGAAGGATATCCAAAATGTTTGATATACAGTTTAAGGGCAACACTAATGACATGTATGTAAACTTTTGACTTTGCAGAAAGTAATAAAAATGCCTTAAAAAATTATCTCTCTCTTTATTCTTGCATTTGGCAAATACAAATAATTTTCGTAATCCTAACTGACCTAAAGCAGGGAAGGTTTATTCTGTTTTCATGTCAGATAATGAGAAAATCATGTATATTTGTCTTATAATATAGTGTATGTAAATTTCTGGTTTCAACTGTATATCAACTATAGGTTGTTTATTACTTTTGTTCCTCCCTCTTAAACAGTGCTTAATTGACCACAGGTAGACCACATTTACTGGTTCATAAAGAAACCATATAAATAGAAACTATGGGGGACATGTATGAACAGGGTTGCGCCAGAATTCTAGCATCTTTTCAGCCCGAGATATAGCGCAGACCCATTTGATATATTTTTAAAATGGCCGCACTCCAATATTAGGCGCATTACAGAGCACCCAGAGCCCTTTGTAACGCACCTGAGATCGGGGGCGTGATGGAGGCGTGTTGCACTAGAAGTGTATGGATCTACACATTTATAGTTTCAGTACAGCAAATCCAGGCGCATGACTGCTGGAACAGCTAAACCACTTTGAAAGCCAGAATTGTCATTTCTGCACTAGAATGTGTCTGATTTATGACCCTCAGTAGACCAGGCTCATAGATTCAGGTGCATCTATCTATTATGCGCATAAAATTGGCGTCTAAGCACCAAAAATCATACATGTCACCCTATGTTTATTTAGCAATAATTCAGCAGATGTTCATTTAGAGAATGTATCACATTTACAGGGAAAATAAGACATTCTTCAGATCAGTGGTCTATGACTAATGTTGTAAAGCTGCAGCTCCTAGAGTGGCAGACAAGATGGAAATTGTATTTGTAACTGGAGTTCTTTATGGTGGAGAGCACCACTCTAGATGTATCTGTGAGGGTTACAAGTGAAGAATCAACCTTAGAACAAGATGCTATATATAGATACATCGCTATATATGCACTTCTAGTATTCTACTTAAAAACTTCAAGCTCACATGCTGGAAAAGAAGACTTTATTCTTGTTCATTTTAACATTTTTATAGCACTGTAGTTTACTTCACTACATGCTAAAGCTTTTGCACTGTTTGTGTGCATTCCGCTCTGTGCCATTTTAAAATGTCATCATTTTCTCCCTTGGGCTATATAAAATAACAGAATGTCATCTAAATGTTCCCCAGTATGAAGACTCGTTCTAGCACATACAAAATTGAAATCAAATGGAAGTCTGTTCTCTTACAGACCACCAGAAGTTGTCTTGTATATTTACCATTCACACTGCCTTGCTTTCTTACTACTCATATATGAAAATAAATATAAAAATAGAATATTCCCTACTTAACAACATATAGTGTTAGGATGTAGTGGTTCACCTTCTCCAATACTGAAGGTACTGTTTCCAGATGAACGTGTCATAAAATTATACAGTAAAAAAAAAGGCATCAAACACAACTGTTGTACTTGTTGGAACATGCATTTCACGCTGTATATGTTACTGTTGTCTTATGTTTCAAGGCTGTGTGTCCTATATCATAATTAATTGATATTTGGATGGTAGATACAAGTTGTTCTGTTTTAACCAATAGAAAAATGATGCCGTTCGTATAAACTGAAGTTCCCAAGCTATAATGTAAAATCTGTAACAAATCACCTTAATTATATAGGAGTAAGGGTATGTTCACACGGCATTTTTGGATACGATTTCGGGTCTGCGTTGGACCTGAAAATCGCATCCAAAAATGTAGTGTCGATTGGATACAACATGGATCCAACACGCAGCTGCATGTCTGGCTCCGTGTTGGATGCAGCAGGATCGCACCCTACACTTTATCAAAGGGCTTCTGCTGCGTCTTTCGCTCCAAGAATTAACATCAATTCTTGGAACGGATCCAAAAGATGGACCCGACAGATGCAAGGTAAACATGCATCGGCGATCACTCATGTGAACGCCGATGCGTGTTGTACATTGTGAGTAGTGTAAAACACCCTGCTCATTGTTTGATGCGTGTCTAGATGGACCCAAACACGCATCCAAAAGCGTATGTTTACACGGAGCAAACACCCCAAGTGAACATTCCCTAAAGCTCAAAATTATGTCATGAAACTGGAATGACAGCAGCAAGGTTAGTTCATAGAAACCAAAAAAAATATTTTATTACACATAATGATATCACAGTGTGGCAGTAATAATATCATAGAACAGCAGTAATAAAATAGCTAATGCATGTGATAGAAATTAATTAAGGTGTGTCTGAACTAAAAATAGATTTTGCTCAACAGCCACAACCATCAGTATTAAACATTAGCAACCATCTTGTATTCTTTGTATTTGTTCCAAAATGCTTTAGATATAAAAAAAAAATATTTTTCTGAGGGATAACGAAATGAATCATAAGACTGTCTAGATTCAGTTACGTAAGGTAAAGTATATTTAGATATTTTGCAACTTTGAGACTGTGATTTAATGATGCTTAAACCGCAAGCTCATAGATAAGCAAGTTATTTTTTCTTAGAGAGTTTTCACAACAGAATCATTTGCTTTATATAAAAAAAAAAAATATTTTACCAAATGCGTACATTTTGAGAAATATATGGTCTAGATGACTGAGCTAATTAACATTTCTATAATTTCTGCTTCTATTATTTCATTGGCTTTAGTATATAAAGAGTGTAGCTCAGGTTTTTGTCAATTAAAAGAGAATCCTGGTGGGTCACGTCTTGGAATACCTCATACAGACCACTTCAGTAATAGATTTGAGAGTCCACATAAAGTTTTGCTACAACAATGTCTAAGAACCTAAGTAATGTCACAGCAAAAGACACTAGATATATCATAAAATTACAAGAATAATACATGTAGTAATCATGTCACAAAATTGAAACAATAAACATATTATTCTCACAACTAATAGCAAAGCAAAAAAGACAAAAATAACCAGCACATCCAAACCCAAGTGAAGCAGAAACACTGGTATAAACTATTGTGGTTGTAATAAAAAAAAATAAAAAATCTCTCTAATACAACAAAACTCATTAGCACCCAACAGGCACTAAAACAGTCCAAACATTGAATTTATAGTACATTTAAACTGCATTACCTCTAACTTTCCTGTTTGCATAAAATTGAAGTTTTTAGTGCATATTTTGATGCACCCACTTATCAAGTTGAGGGAAGTTCATTAAGTAACCACCAATGCATTCAGGGCCAGAGGCATTGCTAGGCAGTTTTAAATCCAGGGCACAAGCCTTTAGCACCAACATTTTCTTCAGCCAGGGCTATTCCTGAGTGCGGGCAAGGCGGGCTATCGCCCCGGAGCGCCAGGGCGCTGCTCATCAGCCTCCGACTCTGCACGGCCTTTTCACAATGGCCACGCAGAGTCAACAGCTGCACACTAACTGTGCAGCTGCTCCTTCAGGGAGGCGGCAGGATGGATCATTACCCTCTTGTCTTCTCCATTGTATGTACAGCGTTCAGTGAGCACTGTACATACACATCAGCGTCGCAGGGGGCGTGACGCACGGCTTTCACCACTCCCCCTCCGACACTGGATAACCTAAGTCGGCAGCCTCTCCCGGCCCAGGAGATCCCGGGACCTGCGTGACAGCGTAAGCGGCGTGATGACGTCACGCCGCTTACACTGTACACCAGCTCCTGGACCTGGCCGCACGGACCATGGAGAGGTGAGTAGCTTTTTTTTTTATATTCGCTACAGGGGGTAACTATCTGGCTACAAGGGGGAAACTACCTGTCTACAAGGAGGAAACAACCTGGCTACAAGGGGCCAACTACCTGGCTACAAGGGGCCAACTACCTGGCTACAGAGGGCAACTATCTGGCTACAAGGGGCCTATTACCTGGCTACAAGGGGGAAACTACCTGGCTACAGGGCGCAATTATCTGGCTACAAAGGGAACAACTACCTGGCTACAGTTGGCAAATATCTGGCTCCAGGGGGAAAATTACCTGGCAACAAGTTGCCAACTATCTGGCTACAGGAGGCAACTATCTGGCCCCAAGGGGCCAACTACCTGGCAGCAAAGGGGAAACTACCTGGCTACAGGTTGCAACTGTCTGGCAACAAGGAGCCAACTATCTGACTACAGCTGGCAACTATCTGTCTACAAAGGGTAAACTACCTGGCTACAGTGGGTATACTACCTGGCTACAGTGGGCATACTACCTGACCACAGGGAGCATAATAACTGGTTACAGGGGGCAACTATCTGGCTACAGGGAGCATATTATCTGGATACAGGGGGCTACTACCTGGCTACAGGTGGCTACTACTTGGTTACAGGGGGCAACTACCTGGCTACAGGGGTTATTACCTGGCTACAGGGGACATATTAACTGACTACAGGAGGCATATAACTACTGGCTACAGGGGGTATTTACCTGGCTACAGGGGGGCAAATAACTACCTGGCTACCTGGGGGTAACTACCAAGGGGCATATAACTACTTGGCAACAGGGGGCAGCTACCTGGCTACCAGGGGGCATATAACTATTTGGTTACAGGGGAAAATAATTACCTGGCTACCAGGAGGCAATATGAGCCCATATAACTACATAATAGGGATCTATATTTCTACTTATTGTGGGACCTATATAACTACCTATCTACTTAATAGGGGACTAAGATACCTAGCTATTGGGGGGCCTTTAACTCTACCTACCTAATAGGCGCTACACACCTACCTAATTGAGGACTTTGGGGGAGTTTGGGGGTGTTCCTACATACTGTCTTAGGGAATTTAACTACTTCCTATATTGGTACAAGACTAAAACTTGATGCACAAACGGGAGACCTATAGCCGTTTTGTGGTACTTTTACTGTTTGAAGCACAAGGGGGTAATTATTACCATTTGGGGTGCTATAAATGTTTGTACAATAGGAATTGGTAGAGAAGTGCTGATAAAGTGAGGAGATATTTGTTTTGTAAATTCTACAGTGAAGAGTCGTGGCTGGCAGAAGTCGTCATGGCGTTCTGGGACAGATGGAGAAGAAAAAGAGAAAGAGAACAACTCTTTAGAGACATCTCCTGTAAGGTCCTGGATATAACTTTACTATAATCGCTTATATGTCTGCAGTGCCTGTTTACAACTGGTATCTAGCACTGTTTGCCGGTAATATTGGTAATAGTATAATAGCTTATATTCAGTAATGGCATGTTATATTATTCAGTAACTATGTGGTGGTGATAATGAGGACATTGTGTGGCAGTAATATTCAGTAACTATGTGGTGGTGATATGTGGTCATGGTGTGGCAGTATTATTCAGTAACTATGTGGTGGTGATATGTGGTCATGGGGTGGCGGTATTATTTGGTCACTATCTGCTGGTGATTTGTGGTGGTGATATGTGGTCATGGTGTGGCAGTATTATTCAGTCACTAAGTGCTAGTGATATGTGGTCATGGTGTGTGGTATTATTGAGTCACTATGTGGTGGTGCTATGTGGTCATGGTGTTGCGGTATTCGTTCGTGGCACATTATGTTAATGGGGGGGGGGAAATTTCTTCACCCCGCCCTAAATGCAATTTAGCCTAGGAACGGCCCTGTCTGCGGATGTATGTGCGTCCTCTGGATGCACATACAGATTAATTATTTCGTGGAACAAAGAGTGAGGGCTCTCTGCTCCAAAGAATACTCCGGAATGATGACGTCACGCCGTCTGTGCTGGGAAGAAGATAGAACCCAGCGGGAGCTTCAGGGAGCGGGAGAAGGTGAGTAGTACTGGAATTTTTTATTTCATATATGCCATATTACCTGCCTGTATACATTTGGGGCCATGTTATCTAATTATATACACTCGGGGCCATATTATCTAATTATATGTATATTGGGGGCCATACAGTAGTATCTAATTATATATACTGGGGGCCATATCTAATTATATGTATAATGGGGGCCATATTATCTTATTATATATACACTGGGAGGCATATTATCTAATTATATGCATACTGGGGCTGGGGTACCTAATTATATACATACTGGGGGCCATGTTACCTAATTAGCTATATACTGGGGGCCAAGTTACCTAATTAGCTATATACTGGGGGGGCATATTACCTAATTAGCTATATACTGTGGGCCCTATTACCTGCCTATCTATATACTTGGGGCCTTATTACCTGCCTATCTATATACTGGGGGCCATATTACCTGCCTGGCTATATACTGGGGGCCATATTACCTACCTAGCTATATACTGGGGGCCATATTACCTGCCTAGCTATATACTGGGGGCCATATTACCTGCCTATAAACCTACCTAGTAGGGGCCTATAAAGGAACTCCCCATCCCATTCTATTGTAGAAAAGCCAGTTGCTGTGAAGATTGGGTGTCACCATGCTTTCCTGTATAAATCCCCATTAGGAAGGGAGTTATATAAACCCTCTAGTAGGTAAACAGATATGTAGGTGCTGGAAAAGTGAGGATTCTAAAATGTTTGTGTGGTAAATTCTGCAGAGACGAGTCATGGCCGGGAGAAGTCATCATGGCCGTCTGGGCTGGGAGGAGAAGGGAATGGAAAGTGAACGACTCTGATCAGAAAATACGTCTTCTGTAAGTCACTAAATATAACTTCAGTCCAATCACTTATATTTCTGCAGAGCGCCTACATACAACTAGTATCTACCATTATATTTTCACTGTATGGCGTTAATATACGTCTTCAGAGCCTGTGCACAACTGCTAATCACATGTGGTAGTCTCATTTTGTCATGGTCTGACAGTATTATTTGATCCTTAAGTAGTAATAGTTTTGGGTCTTGGTTTTGTAGTTTTTTTTTTTTTTTTTAAAACAATCATTCATATGTTATATTTGCACCATGTATAGGTGTATTATTTGGTGACTGTTATTTAAAAGGTATTACACTGTCATACGTAGGAGAGCGCTTTTGAAAAAGCTAATTTGTCAGTGCTGATTTTCATTGTACAGTGACTGCTGAGGTGATGTACATGATCTATGTGGAATGCGAATAAAATTAGTGACAGGAACATATGTTTTTTCCTCTGTAAAGATACATGCAGTTCACAATTTGGCGTGAAAAATGTTGTGTGAACCCAGCCCTACTGAGCAAAGTGTAACACAAAGGGTCCGGGCCCCGGATGTTTTAGGACCCTGGCAACGCCCCTGTTCAGGGCAATAGGTTCAAGAAACATTGTGTGCACAGCTAAGATAGAGGCAGCTAATAGCTTAAGACTACAGTGTGGTCTGTCATAGAAAAGGGATAATAGCTGCAGCATCATAATACTAGGATGAGGCCTAGCATAAATGTAGGTCGAAGAAGCTAAAACCAACTAAAAAGATCATTAACGCCAAAATATATGACTAACTCCTTGTGTGTTCCCAATGGAGGATCCTTTACAGTAAACATAAAAAGAAAATAAATAGGCAACTAGAAAAGATAAACGACAATAGCACAAAAAGTTGTTGAATCCAAAAGATTTAAAACAGAATCATATAAAAGACTTAGTGGTACCGGTCAAAATAAGAATGTGTGTAGACAGATCACATAATAAATTTATAGCACCATATACCGTATAAAGCAGACCAATATAAAATAATAAGCATGCAAACAATATATAGAAGTGCTTAGCAAACTTGATATGCAATATAGTAACATATAAATAACCAAAACACAGTATCAATATATAAGCAAGAACATTATCAAAGTAAAAACAAATACATTATAAGTTGTCTAAAGGAAAGAAATCCTTAAGAGTATTGTGGAAGAAAAAAATCGTTAAATAAGATAAATAGACTCTGTGCTATAGCCAGTTAATGGGGGCCAATAGTTGCCCTGAGGGTAAGTTGATCCAAAAAAAAAAAAAAATTGAAGTATAATGCACATAATGATGTCCCAGCAGAGGGATAATAAAAATTGTTATTACCTCAAGGTGCAGAGTAGCCACTAGCTCCCTTTAGGCTTCAGGGAACCCACTTCCTTGCCAAATCATTTATTTAACTGTAAACGTACATACAATGCTGGATCCCTTCAGTGAGAAATAGCATTCAGCTCCCCTCCATCTCAGAACTGTATTAAAGGCATCTCAGACAATTGGCCAGAAAGGGCTAGAGAGGGCACAGTGTAGGTGGAGGCACCTGCATGACACGGTGAGCAGCAAGTGGTCGGAGAGAGGTTGTTGGTGGGAAGAGTTGAGGGAAGGTCATTTATATGTCCCACTTCAGAGCAGGGAGTAGGCAAGTGCAGAACAAATAAAGGAAGAAGTGTGCTGCACTCTGTTCCCCTGCTCCATGACACTTTGGCCTCCGTGGATACAACGCTGTAAGAGCTGTGGGTGGCGGCAGGTTCCTATAGTCCTAAATTACTCCATGAGCATGTGCAGGGAGCGTTAGGCAGATGAGTGGTGTCAGCTGCTGCTCCATTACCCCATGTCAGAATTGGGTGCAGGGCATGACCTCCTCAAGGTTTAGTCCTGTCCAAATCCCCCACGGCTCACCAGTGCCAAAGGAGTCCCTCTAGTGACCCTTCAGCTGCAGTGTTGGGGCCCGCTGTGTCTCCGGCATCTCTCCTCCCCTTTCTGAAGCAGGTCATTCCGGCGAGGTGCCGGTTCAGGGGCCTGCCAGGTTTCAAATCCTGATGTCAGCAGAAGTGCCGTCCCCTCTCTTCAGCATGGCCTTGGAATGGGCCTTGAGGGCGTCAGCAGGCAGCATTCAGCTAGCCCTAGTTCATCAACGCCATGTGTCTCCAGTTCCCCGTACAGATGGCCTTTGCCACCACCCACACATGCCGTGACATCAAGGCTAGAGCTTCATGCCTGCCTGGGCGTGGGCAGTCAAAATGTTGCCAGTCAAGATGTGGCTAGTGGACATTGTGAGGAAGGTGAGCATCGGCTGGAATTCAGTTCGGCAGCTGGCGGGATCACAGCTTCTGTGCAGCCTGGTAAGTACACTTCTTTGTCCTATTTGTTTCCATCTATCTTTATGTCTCAAGGGGTAGTTTCAGAGCAGGAACCAGTTCCCCCTAGCCTAGTAGGTCAGTCAGGGGCATGCAAGATAGGTTAGGCTAGAATGTAGTAGGATTTAGATAGGAATGTTAGGAAATTATTGGCCTGGTTAGGTCAGGGAACAGGGAAACTCTTTGGGTGTCAGTGTAGCTTCAGCAGGGAATTTCCCTGGGGGGTGTGTTTGCAGGTGTAGGATTGAGCATTGTGACGTCGCTGCAGGTGTGTGAGACTGGTGTTACGGTTCAGTGCAGACTGATAAGGAGTAGTTGGGCAATGGACTATAGGACAAAGGGGGAGGTCTATGTTTGTTTTGAAGGGCCATTGGGGTCTTATATAAAAAAGGAGGTGAAAGAGAAGATTTGGGAGGATGAATATGTCAAGGTTTTTTATCTCCTTCCCCTAGAGAAATTTAACTTGGATAGAGGGAAGAAAGATGATAGTAAGAAAGAGGATGAGGAGAACCACAGATGGTGGCTAATTCCGCGAACGTTTACCAACTGGTTGCAGGCGTTTGCAATATTAGCAAGTGTAGAAGGAGAGAAGGCGTGTGAGCATTGTTCAGCCTTATTCTGTTACATGGACGTGATAGGGGAAGCTCATCAGGTTTAAGGTGACCAAGTCTGGTTATACTATGATGAGCAATTCTGACAGCACATCTATTACGTGGGACCATAAGGACATCGGCCTTTGACTCCGGGGCATGGCACTAACTTAGTATGGTCAGTAATTTAAAAGTGGGGCCGGCTCCACTAGCCAGTCAGGTTCTGTGGGATCCTCGAGAGGATCTGGGCAATCAGCAGCCCAGAAGTCCATGGTATGTTGGCAATTTAATGAGAACAAATACAGGTTCGGGGTTGGTTTCAGATCTAAGCAATTCTGCTCACTCTGCAATTCCTCCTCTAATGGTTCAACCTGGTGTTTCAAAAAGGGGAGGGTAGGTGGACCACTGCCAATAGTCATAGGGGAGATTCCAGTGAAGCTGCATGAAATGGTGCAGTATCTAAGTAGATCTCTGGCTCAAGACAAGATTTTGCAGGATGATTTCTGGGAAGGTTTTCGGATTCTGGCCCCTCCTCATGTGCTTCCTTTCTCCACTATGAATCTTAAGTCGGTATACTTTATCCCAAGGGGGGTGTCGGAAAAGCTGGCTAAGGAAGTGTCACCTTTACATGATCTGGTTATCTTGCCTTTGGGTGTCGTTCCTTAGAAGGAGCTGAATAAATTTCTGCTCATTCATCATCTTTCCTTTCCTCAGGAGTTTTTGGTAGTGATAGTATAGACCCGGAGCTTTGCTAGGTAATATATACGTCATTTGATGCTGCTGTACGTTGGGTATACTGTCATGGATGGGCGAGAAAACTGATATTAATTCGACTGTCCACCTGCTGCCTGTACATCTGGATAGTGTACACCTTCTGGGTTGTTGTTCTGAAGGGTTGTTCTTTGTAGACCGGTGCTTGCCCTTGGGATATTTCATCTCTGGTACTTACTTTAGCTCCTTAAGCTTCTTTTGGAGTGGGTAGTGAAGGATGTTTCTGGGATTCCATCTATTATACACTCCTTTGTGTGGGTCCAGCGGATTCCCTTGCTTGTTTGATGCTTTAACTGTCTATGCAGTGGGTTTTTGACCACCGTTGGGTTCCGTTGACCCCTGACAGGACCGTGGTTCCATCAGTATCTGTATCTATAGGTTTCCCGCTGACCAGCCTACTGCTTTGAAGCACACAATGCAGCTGACTATGTTAGTTAAGAAGATTGCTTTGTGGGATTTGCAGTCTCTTCTGGGAAAGTTGATTTTCACCTGCAGGATCATTCCTATGGGCTGGGTTTTTTGCAGACGTTTGGCTGGGGCTACAGCAGGGGAATTTGGGCTCTGCATCATTATGTTAAGTTGACAGGTGAGCATAAGAAGGACCTACGGATTTGGGACAACTTCATTGGTGTTATAACGGACATTTGATCATGATTGATTAAATGGTGAGAATCGATGACTTCCATACTGATGCAGCTGGGAGTGTAGGTTTTGGGGCTTACTCTAAAAGTGATTGATGTGTAGGGCGCTTGCCGGCTGAGTGGATTAAGGCAGGGTTGGTTCATAACCTAGCCTTACTAGAACTTTTTCCCATTGAGTTGACTCTGGAGATTTGGGGCGAGCGGATTCGGTACAGAAAAGTACGCTTCCACTGTGATAACATGCGTGTTGTACAGGCCATTCATAGCTTGTCAGCCTCTTCATCTCCGGTGGTTCGCCTTTTACAGCCATTGGTATTGCGTTGCTTTGACCTTAACGCGTGGGTAGAGGCCAAAGACGTCCGGGGGATTACAAATTCTATTGCTGACTCTGGGGCCAGCTCCTGAAAACAGTTCCACTGGAAATGAGTCAGAGTCAGGTCGTGGATTGCCCTGGACACCTGTGGGACATGGCTTTCAAGAAGCAGGGGACGGCTGATTCGGGCATCTTTATGGCAGCCTATGAGGCTGCTTGGCGGATTTGGGATACTTGGTTAATAGGATTGGACAATGCCTCCTTGGATGAGGACCAAATGGGTGCATTAGCTTGATTTTTGGGACATGCGACGTACAAAGGTTGGTCGGTGGCAAAAATTAACAGTTTTATCTTGGCTTTAGTATTCAGTTTTAACTGGCAGGGTTAGAGAGACGTTACAAAGGAATTTGTTATTAGTCAAGCTCTGAAGTAGTTCAGAAGTGACAAGAGTTATAGGGATTGTCATCGTCTGGTTGTATTTCGGTTGTTGGAATGGATTAGAGCAGGAATTGAATCAGTTTATGGGGAAGGTGTGGTGGATTTGGGGGACAGGTTAGAGTTTTGGATTAAAAAATCTAACTGGCAGGGTAGGAAAAATGTTACAGTGGGAAAAGTGGTGTTGATGTGCCTGTTAATATGTTTTAGGGATTATCGGCTCAACTTGTGGTGATAGGGCTGCTCCTGTTCATGCGGATTGGTCCAATTTTTCATCGTTGTTTATCAGTGTTGGATCTGGAGGCTGCCGGTTTTGCTCCTCATTCTTTTACAATAGTGACAATCATTCTGGAGGTGGTTTGGAGAATTGGCAGGTGGGAATCTAATTAGTATCCAACCCAATTTAGTAACTGGGGTAGGCGTGTAGTTTTAGAGGGTTGGTTAGGTTGGGGAGTCTTTTCCTGTTTGCTGTTCATTTATGTGTTATTTGGATGCTGTCTTCTATTGTAGTGCAAGTCCCATGTCTGGTGTAGATTCTTGGCCATTCGTGTGTGCACTAGGGTGCTAAGTGAACGGCTGTATGGTAAAATTAACTGCAGCTTGGTGTTCCGCGTGAGATGGTGGTGATTCGGTGGTTGGGTGTGAGAGGAATGATGGAGTGTTCCTGAATGTGGTTGGTCCTGATCTGTTGTCTTTGGGCACCCAGAAAGGTGTGGAAAGAGCATTGGGGCCATGGGATTACTTTGGGTTGTATGAGGTGTCATGACAGGCTTGCTGTGGCGGTTACGGGTCCATGGAGTTGATGAAAATTGGTGTGTGGGGGGGGAGTCATAACCGATTATGGCTCCCAAGTTTATGGTGTTAAAGCTGGTTGATCTGGCGAAGCTGGGGCTCTTCATTTTCACCAGTTCTTTGTAGCGCCCAGGACGTCAGTCCCATTGTTCTTTTTGTGGATGTTTGGGATAATTGTTGATTGTTGGTTGTTTTGGTAAAATAATAAATATAGTTATTTTTATATATTTACATTATATGCATACAACATTCATATGTTGTTAAAAAATGGCTGCTGTGGGCAAATTTATCTAAGTTTCGTTTTCTGTGTTCTTTAATGGAACAAGAGAAGGGTGGTTTAATGGGGAGGCTTGGACAGAAAGGGGGCAGTTGCCACAAATTACACAATGCTAGTGTCAAGAACACTGTTCAGTGCTGATGAAGGGCCCAAAACTGCTGTCTACAGATACCATTTTGGCATGACCTTCCCTGGTTATGTGGCAAGGCCTGTTAAAGTGGCAGACATTGTCTTTCATGGTAGATTCCTCCAAGAGATGGCACTGCAGGGACAGTTTTGTCCCACCTGGAAGAGAGATAATTGTCTTACACTTTTCATATAAATCTTTGTCTGTAAGACTTCATACATACCTTCATATATTTAATGTGAAACAGTACTCCCCTAGAGCCATAAAAGTGCCCCAAAGTGTTCTATCAAATATATGCATGTACTAAATAACGTGCTTCAGCGAGCACAAAAGCAATATGTATTAATTTATCATGGATGCAACGTTCACTTTTCAGATGGTCGTTTACCGCATGACATTTCAGGTGTCAGGAAGAATTAATTTTCTTAGCTGCTCAGTTTCTTGATGTTTCCTCTGCTGGGATTCAAAGTTTATCTACTTGTTTATTTATGTGCTTTACAATGTCTGTGCCCAGGGCAAAAAACTGTGTTTGTCAAGTCCTATGAAATGTGTCACATCCATTCACTCAAGAAGAGGTATCAATGATATTTCAGTGCAACATTAAAGTCATCAGAACTTTAGCTACTGTGTATTATTGCTTTCAAGCCCCTATAATAGGAATGACTGCCACTGAAGAATATAGGGTGACATGTATGAACAAGTCTACACTAGTTTTCTGGCGTGCTTAAAAACCTGTCATAGCCGTGTTCTATTGATGTACGATCGTTTGTATGCAAAAATCTGGTTCATATAGTACAACACAAAATGGAGGAAACAGCACCACTTCAAAAAAAGGTTACTTTTATTCAATCACGTGAAGATAGAACTATGGAAGGGCTGAGATGTAGCCTCTTGTATGGACATCGGTGCATAAATGTAACCTCTTTTGAAGTGGTGCTGCTTCCATTTTGTTTTGTACTGCTTGCATGTAAGAATCTTGGAGTCTCACTCTCGAAAGCTTTTTGCACACTGCTTTGTAGCCTGTTTTTTCTTATAAGATGCTGTTTCCAGATCTGCTATTTTTTGTAAAATCTGGTGCATGCTTCAACAGACCCAACACTTTTGTATGCACCAATTCTACAAAGGCGCGACGCACCAGATTCATACAACACGCTGCATTTATGAATGTGTTAAAACAAAATGTGACGCAAAACTGTTGTATCAATCAATACCAATTTCATTGTGAGAAGGCTGAGTAAAATGTTGGTACATACACTCTATGCACCACTTTTTGGTGCATAAATGTGTCTCACGACAGGACACATTTATAAAGTGCTGTGTGACACTTTCATACATACTGATGAATGCTACATTTACTTACTGAGAAGTACAACTGTCAAGGTGGCACCACTTTTCATACAGGTCCCTTATAGAGATATAGGGCAACATGTATGAAATTTGGCATTAACACGCCAAATTTCATGCGCCTAACATTAATGTAGATTGCACCTGATTTATGAACCTGTTCTACAGCGGGTCATAAATCAGGCACATTCTAGCACTTGGGCGACAGTTCGGGATCAGGTATAGCACTTTAAAAGTAGTCTACCTATTCCAGCTGTAATGCACCCAGAAATGCTGTAGCGAAGCTAAAAGTATGTAGCTTCGCTATGGTTCTAGTGCACCCACCACCTGCACGCCCACGAGATCGGGCGCATTACAAAGCACCGCAGGCGCTATGTAATGCGCCCCGGAGTGGCATGTGGGATATTTAAAAATGTATCAATGTGGCTGAGCTTGGTATTGGGCTGAAATGATGCCAGATATCTGGCACAGCCCTGTTCATAGATGTCACCCTTAAGGTTAAAATGTAAAATATGCCTGTATTCATAATATCTCATTCAGTTAAGTATATTGTGGCAATGTGTAACTATCTGAATTTTGAATGTAAAATGAGGATCATAGGATGGAATGTGAGAAAGAGCAACAACTCACAATTGTGTCAATATTGTTATGTTTTATTACTGTAAAATTATATTTAACATTTGCTTTACAGCGCCATTTTATGAGATCAATAACTTTTTCTTTTTTCCATCTATGGACCCTAGTGTGGGCTTGTTTTTTATGTGAGCTCAAGCATAGTTTTTCTTGCTACCACTATGGGATACATACGACTTTTTGATCAAATTTTTTCTAACTTTTTTAGGGACACAAAGTGACCCAAAAATGTAATTTATGTGTCAATCATATGGGATGTACGATAATATATTTTAACAGGCTGGACTTTTACAGACCCAGCAATGCCAATTACATGTACATTTTTAATTTGTTTTATCTTTTAATTTGTTAAAAGGGGGTGTTTTGAATATTCTATCATTTTTAATATTTTTAAAACTCTTTATTTGTTTACCTATGATAGTTCACCACAAGAGGATGCGATCGGCAGTACATTTATCCTACTATACATTATTATGGCAAAATGGCCTTCTAATATAGCCCTTATCTGCCCTAGGCAGAGTGTAAAAGGGATACTAAGATGGTAGCCATAGAGGCCGCCTTGGGGCCAATTGGGGGCCGCAAAATACTGGGGATTCATTTTCTAATCATTTGGTTGCTGTGGTTACATTTATCATTAGTCACTGTTATATACAATCCCAAATGCAAGAGGCCAGACCCAACTGTAATTATCAGCTGTTATATGCCGGGTATGGGACAAACTTAGCGAGTGAGCCTACTCCATAGACTTTTACTGACATCATAATATAAATGTATGTAATATAATACTAGGGAGTTAACTATATCTGCAGCACTATATGGGTAAATGATGCCATTAACAGTTGTTCAGTTAAAAAAGGAACAATAGGCATGTCTGAATGAAGACCAAAAGTGACATGGCTAGTAACAACATGCAACGTAAACACCAAATAAAAGATAGAAGTCATTAAGGCCAAGCAGTTTCGCAAAAGCAAATTCATAGAACCTAGATGCATACATGGACCTACACAGCAATGTCAGGCAGTGCCAATAGACAAGATTGTTTTCTAACTTCATACGAAGACTTATTTGGTCTGAAGGTCACCTATCTTCCTAGGTACTATATACTCAAAAATGTACGTACCATTGATTTAGTCCCTGCTACTAAGTGGAACATGGCATAGTTGGTCATACTTTTTTTTCTTATGGCAGGTTCATCTGCATAGGGCGTTCCATTCCTCTAAGGTATTAGGAAGAAGGGGATAGAGGGAACAACAGCTTCTCTCTTACTATGGACTACAAAGGCCACATGTATGAAACTGTTTAGGTCTAAAACTCACTCTTTTGCCCATAGTAACCTATGGGCAAAAAAGTGAGTTTTAGACCTAAACAGGTTCGTACATGTGGCCCAAAATGTTAGATTCTTCTATAATGGGATAAATTGTTTGCATAGGAAGGTGGCTCAATTTTTTATACTGTATATGATGAAACGTTTTATCTATGACTATAAATAACAAGATTTTTACTTCTCTGTATGTGTTAAACTTATAAAACTACAAAAGGGTAGAAACATTAGCATAACCATTGCAGTTTGGAATCAAACAATATACCGTACTCTTGTTCTATATTGTAGGTTGTTAAAATTTATGAATGTGGGAGAAGAAAATAGGATTTCAGATGTTATAAAATATGAAGGCAAAAATAAAAAAGGGATCCTACTAATAAATATAAGCAGCAGGCTGGGGCTAATTGATCAGAACTTCAAATATATTTAGAACAGGATGACATTTGCTTGTCTTTACCATGGAAACCTAGTTAAGATGTACACAATGGCACAGAATTTTGAGATAAATTCTTTTGACATGTTTACAGCTATGGCGGGTATTCTCTTATGAAATGCTAGCACAGAACAGTACTTTATCTGTCAAGCAATGAGCATTTCCAGAAGTTACAAACAGAAAAATCTACACCAAATATATCCCTCCAGCCACCAAAGTTAATCTTTTCTGACATTTTACAGTGTTTTTACAACTCATGGAAGAGCTACAAAGTGCTAGGCAACTCTAAATCTTAATCTCTGTAGTTTCTACAGCATCTAACAGTACCATAGTTCCCCCAAACACTTTACACCAAACACCCAATAACTTTGTAAATGTATTGCATGACTTATCTTTTACTGATCCCGAGTTGCAGTCTGTGTTTAAGCCTAGAACTTCACTCACAAATCTAAAATATTTTACTAGAATCATTCACCACCTGAAGCAAGTTTTCAACCTACTGAGGCTCTTTTGGCTCATGATCTCAGTGTTTACATCACATTCAGGGCCTCCACTAAAGGTATCCAATGGGATTTTTAATAAAATATATTGATGAATTCTGCAGTTGGCCATGGTAGAGCCACAGTCAACAACAGAGTAAACATTTTGAAAGTTTCCTTGGTTGTGTGTTTGTAATCCTTGTCTTGCTAAAATGTCCACCCTTGTTTTATCTTCATCATCCTGGTAGATGGTAGCAGATTTATATGTCTTTGTCCATTTGTCCTTTCATCCTTCCTTCAATGATCTGAATTTTTCCGGCCCTAATAAACAGCCCCCACCATGATGTTCCTACCTCCAAACTTCACTATAGGTATGTTGTTTTTGATATGATAGTGCCTTTTGACCTCCAAACATTGTGTGTATTAAGGCATCCAAAGAGTTAAATTTTGGTCTCATCTGACCAGACTATATTCTCCCAGTAATTCACAGGTTTGTCTAAATGTTATTGAGCAAACTTTAAATGTGCTTGAAAATGTTTTCTGTTCAGCAATGGAGTCTTGCGTGGTGAGCGTGCATTCAAGCCATGGGGTTATTAAAATTACTTATTGTTTTCTTTGAAAAAATTGTGCCTGCTGATTCCAGGTCTTACTGTAGCTCTCCATAGGTGGTCCTTGGCTCCTGGACAACTATTCTGATAATTCTTTTCACACCTCTGTCTGAAATCTTGCCGGGAGCACCTGGTTGTAGCCGGTTTATGGTGACATTATGTTATTTCCACTTGCAGATTATGGCCCCAACAGTGGTCATTGGAACTTTCAGTAGTTTAGAAATTCTTCTGTAACCAATGCCATCAATATGTTTTGAACCCTGGTGATGAAACACCTTTTTACAGGCCATCAGTTGAACCAGATGATAATAATTTAACTAATTGGCAGGATTGTTTTCTAATTACTGTAATATTTCAGCTGGTGTTATGACTTTCCGTTGCTTTTTTCACCTCTCTTTTTACCTGTGTTTCTCATAATTTCTCATTATTACACATAATTTATGGACATCTATAATTTGATTTAGTTGTGAATTGAATGGGTTGTTACCAAGATCTGGTTAAATTTCATGTCAATAGCAACTTTAGAAATATATTTACTAAGAAAATTGGTGACATGTTCGATACTTATCACCATCCATTTTTATCCAATAAATACTTGGCTGGTATTATCCAGCTCAAGACCATTTGCCTATTGGCAAAGCTACTAAAAATGTCCCAACTATCCAAAAAGTTTTTTAACTCCTACATTTCTATGATCTCTAAAATATAACTTAGAACCTATACTTGCTAAAAACACAGAGGGTAGGTATAGAGTTGGATTGAACTAACTGAACTGACAGTTCTCATATAGTATGAAACTAGGTTAGATATCTGCAGTATATTTAACTAAATTTCCATCTAGATTTCTCCTCACTACCATCTGCTAGTTAACCCCTGCCCGCCACAGCCTATTTTTTTTTTTTGTCACGTCCATTTTTCCCTCCCCACCTTGACGGAGCCATATTTTTTTTATTTTTACACCTATCTAGACAAATGAGGACTTTTATTTTAGGAGACAAGAAGTACTTTCTAATGGTGTTATTCATATTACCATAGGATATACTGAGAAACCACAAAAAAATTGTAAGTGAGGAAAAATGTGAAAACAAACATGCTTGCACCATGTTTACAGGAGTTTTGTTTTTCCAGCGTTTAATCTTCAGTAAAAATTATGTCTTATCTGTGATTCTATAAGTTGATACGAATCCGGCAATACCAAACATATACGGTTTCCATTATGTTTTTGGTACCGTAAAAAAATTCCAAACTTTTTTTTATAAATCTGCCCACTGAGTACAAATCCAAAGTGCATAGAGGAAAAGTAAATGATCTCTTGAATTTAATAACCTGTGAACCACTTTTAGCAGCAATGCTTCCTGTAGTTGCAAATAAGATTTACCGAGCTCCTAGCTCAGATTCTGTCAAAAATTATAGAAAAAGCATTGCTGCATGTAACACTATTTTTTCTGTTAAAATTGTGGCCACTGGAAACGGAAACTTGCTGGACCTCATTGACAGAGCTGCCTCAGCAATGGAGGTTCTGAATGGAATCTCTGAAACACATGTGAACCAGGCCTAAGTGAATTAACTTATGTGCTATGGGCCACTGCCTTGTAACATCACTGGTCTCCTCAGTTTGAAATTGCTGCTGCCCTTCTCCTGTAAATGTTTATTACACCTTTGAATGTACTATTTCCTTAATCATTGCACGGTTTTCCAGTCCCAAAAACTATGGTGATCCCTCTATCATGCTTCACAGCTGTTATGAGGTTTGGGTATTTGTGTTAAATATTATTTTTCCTTCAAACATGGTATAAAAAATTCAAGCTAAAATGTGCAAAAAATGGCGGGCCCTTTATAACACTTTTCAATAAATGTGCACTTATGTCTTGAGTATTCTGGGGAAGGTAACTAAGCATTATAAATTTGCTTGCCACTGGCAAAAGAGAACCTGGGCATCACTGACCTAAACAAGGTAACAACTCCTGTATGGTCAGTCAATTGCTTTCCTTTAATTACATAGCACACAGTAATTACAAGATGAACTTCCTAGCCAGCAAAAGAAAGCATGGCTGCTAGGCTCAGAAACTGAAATATGAATATTTTACAAACTAAGTGGATTTTGAAATAAATAAGAAATGAACATCATCATGTAATTTTTCACTTGCAGGAAAGATGAAAGATACTAAAGCTAAAATTTTTTGTGCATAGTCAGAACCTAGGGCCACATGTATGAAAACTGTCTAGGTCTAAAATTCTGTTTGTTGCCCATAGCAACCAATCAGAATGCCCCTTTCATTTTTCCAGAGCACTATATGAAATGAATGGGGCGCTCTGATTGCAACAAAGAGAGTTTTAGACCTAGACAGTTCTCTTACATGTGGCCCATAGTCAGGGGCGTAACTAGATAAGCAAGGGCCCCATAGCAAATTTTTGGATGCCCCCCCCCCCTCCCTGACCACTACCATGTACCAGGACATGCTGTTAGATAATGTAGATAATACAAGGGGCAAATACCTCACCATACATCTCACCATCATACTGCTACCAAACAAATCCCACAATACGAAGACCAACATTACCAATAACGCTATTACATAAGGACCTGATTATACCGCCAGAACACGACCACAAATTACCACCACATAGTGACTAAATAATAACCCTACACTATTACTGATCAGTACACAAAGACCAATACTGTCTAATAATAATAATAATAATATATAATAATATAGTGACCATATAGTGGTATATACCAGTGTACACAGGCTCTGCAGACTGTATATTACCTCCATACAGTGACCATATAGTGGTAGACACCAGTGTACACAGGCTCTGCAGACTGTATATTACCACCATACAGGGACCATATAATGGTAGACACCAATGTACACAGGCTCGGCAGACTGTATATTACCTCCATACAGTGACCATATAGTGGTAGACAGCAGTGTACACAGGCTCTGCAGACTGTATATTACCACCATACAGGGACCATATAATGGTAGACACCAATGTACACAGGCTCTGCAGACTGTATATTATCTCCATACAGGGACCATATAATGGTAGACACCAATGTACACAGGCTCTGCAGACTGTATATAACCACCATACAGGGACCATATAATGGTAGACACCAATTTACACATGCTCTGCAGAATGTATATAACCACCATACAGGGACCATATAATGGTAGACACCAATGTACACAGGCTCTGCAGACTGTATATAACCACCATACAGGGACCATATAATGGTAGACACCAGTGTACACAGGCTCTGCACACTGTATATTACCCCCATACAGTGACCATATAGTGGTGGACAGCAGTGTACACAGGTTCTGCAGACTGTATATTACCTCCATACAGTGACCATATAGTGGTAGACAGCAATGTACACAGCCTGTGCAGACATATAAGTGATTACAGTGCGTTACATCTTGTGACTCACAGGTGACGTTTCTCTGACCAGTCGTTGACTTTCTCTTTTGTTCTGCATCCGGTCCAGTCCGCCATCTTGATGACATCTCCCGACCACTTGTACCTGCAGATTTAGACACAAATATCTTAGAATCCTGACTTTCCCAGCACCTGCCCCCTGGCTTATGGGGTTTCATTTAGGCAGGCAGGGTTTAGTAGGATTATGGGGCCCCAAATAGGCAAGCTTTGGTAGCCCAAAGGGGCCCCATATGGAGGCCCCGGGTTTGGTAGTATAGGGAGCCATACGCAGACAGGGGTTAGGTGGGCATAGGGGCCATATGGTAGGGTTAGGTAGCAAAAAGGGGCCCCCTATAAGTAGACAGGCAGGCTTTTTTGGGGGGTTTTTCAGGGGGCTTGTGGGGGGATACGGAGGTATGGGGGGTGTACGGCAGGCTTATGGGGGCTGTCAGGCGGCTTTGGGGGCTGTATTTGGAGGCAGGCATATAGGGGGCTGATTGGAGGCAGGGATATAGGGGCGTATAGGCAGGCAGGATTAGGGGGCTGTATGGCAGGGGCTATAGGGGGTGTTAGGAGGCATTGGGGGGTTTTAGGAAGGCATATGGGGGTATGGAGGCTTTTTGGGGGGGTTTAGGAGGCTATGGGGGCTATAGGGAGGTTATGGGGGGTTGGCAGGGATATGGGGGTATGGAGGCTTTGGGGGTATAGGCAGGCATGGGGGGTATAAAGGGAGGCATATGGGGGGGTTTCAGGGGAGGGATATGGGGGGTTAGGGGAGGATTGGGGGCTATGGCAGGCTAGGGGGCTATAGGGGCATGGGGGGGTTTTAGGCAGCATTGGGTATCAGGGAGGCATATGGGGGTATAGGCAGGCAGGGGTTTAGATAGGAGGCATATGGGGCCCAAAAAGGCAAGCTTTAGTAGGGGGCCCAAGAGTGCCCATATAGGCAGGGTTTATGGGAGGCTATAGGGAGGCATGAGGATACAGGGGTTAGGGGGGTATAGGGCCATATGTGGGTTTAGGGCAAAGGGGCCCTATAATAAGCAGGCTTGGGGGTATAGGCAGGCATTGGGGGTATACGGCAAAAGGGCCCTATGGGGGCTTTCAGGCAGGGATATGGGGGTTGTACAGGCAGGCATATGGGGGCTGTATAGGCAGGCAGGCATATAGGGGGCTGTATAGGCAGGCAGGCTATAGGAGGCTGTATCGGCATGGCAGGCATATAGGGGGCTGTATAGGCAGGCAGGCATATAGGGGGGTGTATAGGCAGGCATATGGGGGCTATAGGAAGGCATATGGGGGTATAGGCAGGCATATGGGGGGTATAGGCAGGCATATGGGGCTATAGGCAGGCATATGGGGGGTATAGGCAGGCATATGGGGGTATAGGCAGGCATATGGGGGGTATAGGCAGGCATATGGGGGGTATAGGCAGGCATATGGGGGTATAGGCAGGCATATGGGGGGTATAGGGAGGCATATGGGGGGGTATAGGCAGGCATATGGGGATATAGGCAGGCATATGGGGGTATAGGCAGGCATATGGGGGTAAAAGGCAGGCATATGGGGGGTATAGGCAGGCATATGGGGGTATAGGCAGGCATGTGGGGGGTATAGGCAGGCATATGGGGGTATAGGCAGGCATATGGGGGTATAGGCAGGCATATGGGGCTATAGGCAGGCATGTGGGGGTATAGGCAGGCATATGGGGGCTATAGGCAGGCATATGGGGGTATAGGCAGGCATATGGGGGTATAGGCAGGCATATGGGGGCTATAAGCAGGCATATGGGGGTATAGGCAGGCATATGGGGGCTATAGGCAGGCATATAGGCAGGCATATGGGGGTATAGGCAGGCATATGGGGGTTAGGCAGGCATATGGGGGCGTATAGGCAAGGCATATGGGGGGGTATAGGCAGGTTATATGGGGGCTTATAGGCAGGGCATATGGGGGCTATATAGGCAGGGGGAAAGGGAGGCCTATGGGGGGTATAGGCAGGCATGATATAGGAGGCTTATGGGCAGGCAGGCATATAGGGGCTCAGGCAGGCATATGGGGGCTATAGGCAGGCATATGGGGGGTATAGGCAGGCATATGGGGGCTATAGGCAGGCATATGGGGGTATAGGCAGGCATATGGGGGCTATAGGCAGGCATATGGGGGCTATAGGCAGGCATATGGGGGGTATAGGCAGGCATATGGGGGTATAGGCAGGCATATGGGGGGTATAGGCAGGCATATGGGGGGTATAGGCAGGCATATGGGGGCTATAGGCAGGCATATGGGGGGTATAGGCAGGCATATGGGGGGTATAGGCAGGCATATGGGGGGGTATAGGCAGGCATATGGGGGCTATAGGCAGGCATATGGGGGCTATAGGCAGGCATATGGGGGCTATAGGCAGGCATATGGGGGTATAGGCAGGCATATGGGGGTATAGGCAGGCATATGGGGGGTATAGGCAGGCATATGGGGGGGTACAGGCAGGCATATGGGGGTATAGGCAGGCATATGGGGGCTATAGGCAGGCATATGGGGGCTATAGGCAGGCATATGGGTGTATAGGCAGGCATATGGGAGCTGTACAGGCAGGCATATGGGGGCTGTATAGGCAGGCAGGCATATAGGGGGCTGTATAGGCAGGCAGGCATATAGGGGGCTGTATAGGCAGGCATATAGGGGGTGTATAGGCAGGCAGGCATAGAGGGGGTTGTATAGGCAGACAGGCATATGGGGGCTATAGGAAGGCATATGGGGGGTACAGGCAGGCATATGGGGGCTATAGGCAGGCATATGGGGACTATAGGCAGGCATATGGGGGTATAGGCAGGCATATGGGGGTATAGGCAGGCATATGGGGGTATAGGCAGGCATATGGGGGTATAGGCAGGCATATGGGGGGTATAGGCAGGCATATGGGGGTATAGGCAGGCATATGGGGGCTATAGGCAGGCATATGGGGGTATAGGCAGGCATATGGGGGCTATAGGCAGGCATATGGGGGCTATAGGCAGGCATATGGGGGTATAGGCAGGCATATGGGGGGTATAGGCAGGCATATGGGGGCTATAGGCAGGCATATGAGGGGTTATAGGCAGGCATATGAGGGGTTATAGGCAGGCATATGGGGGGTATAGGCAGGCATATGGGGGCTATAGGCAGGCATGTGGGGGCATAGGCAGGCATATGGGGGGGATATGGGGGTCAGGCAGGATATGGGGTATAGGCAGGCATATGGGGGGTATAGGCAGGCATATTATGGGGGGGCTATAGGCAGGCATATGGGGGGTATAAGCAGGCAAATTGGGGGTATAGGCAGGCATATGGGGGCTATAGGCAGGCATATAGGCAGGCATATGGGGGCTATAGGCAGGCATATGGGGGTTGTACAGGCAGGCATATGGGGGCTGTATAGGCAAGCAGGCATATAGGGGGCTGTATAGGCAGGCAGGTTTAGAGGGGGCTGTATAGGCAGGCAGGCATATAGGGGGCTGTATAGGCAGGCAGGCATATAGGGGGCTGTATAGGCAGGCAGGCATATGGGGGCTATAGGCAGGCATATGGGGGGTATAGGCAGGCATATGTGGGCTATAGGCAGGCATATGGGGGGTATAGGCAGGCATATGGGGGCTATAGGCAGGCATATGGGGGCTATAGGCAGGCATATGGGGTATAGGCAGGCATATGGGGGTATAGGCAGACATATGGGGGGTATAGGCAGGTATATGGGGGCTATAGGCAGGCATATGGGGGCTATAGGCAGGAATATGGGGGCTATAGGCAGGCATATGGGGGTATAGGCAGGCATATGGGGGTATGGCAGGCATATGGGGGCTATAGGCAGGCATATGGGGGGCAATAGGCAGGCATATGGGGGCAGGTAAAATAAGAAACAACTTACTCACCTTGGTCCACGTTCCCCCGATGCGCCGCTCGCTCCGCTCTGCTGCTCTCTCTGCAGCCTCTGCGCTCAGCGCGGGCGGCGCGGTGATGTGACGTCACCGTGCGCGCCCACGGGACCACAGAGCGCCAGCAGGGGGAAGTAACAGAGCGGAGCGATCGGCGCTCCGTCCTGCTACTACCGAGCAGCGCTGCCTCTGAAAGCTCGGGCCGGGGGGCCCGGGCGTTCAGAGGGAGTATGCGCCGGGCTCCGCAGCTCCCCGCCCGCCGCAGTGAACTGTTAAGTTCACTGCCGGCGGGCCCAGGAGAGGCATTACCGGGGTAGCGGACGCGGTAGCAGCTGCCCCGGGGCCCCCCTAAGCGCAGGGGCCCCGTAGCAACTGCTACCCCTGCTACCCCGGTAGTTACGCCCTGCCCATAGTTTACATTATATACTCATCATGCAATGCACCTTTATTAATGAACACACAGGTTATACCTTCGCTGCAGGTCCCCACCTGCTATTCAATATGCCTCCAATATTAGTGCAAATGGTATATATACAACGGTATGCTTCCGTAATAAAACATATAAATTTTTATTCAAATCTTACATAAAAATTTGAATGTCCAGTGTAAACAGATTCCACACTTCACTTTCTATATATTGTATTATCATTTATCATTCACCTGGTGGTTCATTGAAGTATCTCCTTTACTTTGCGTAGTCGCATGGGAGATTCCGTCCGGAGTGGACTTATTGCATCCAGCGTCCGTGCTGTGTGAGCCTTCCTCAACCCCCTCACCTCTCAAACAGCGCTACGTCTCGGGACGTTTCGAGAGCTACACGCCCTCTTTGTCAAGCATAGAGGTAACCATAGGATACATCACTTATATATGATTTCTGTGTGTCTCAATGTACATTCATTATCTTAAAAACAATAATAATAAAAACAAGCGGTATGCATCAGTATGACGGCCATATAACATATTTATCTTTTATTCATTACATGCCGTATCCTATTGTAGCATACTTTTGGTTACTTCACATAGCAGCTGATTTGTTCAGAACTAGAATTCAGGTATAGACGTTCCAATTGCACTCTTCATTTAGGCCATTAGGTGTCAGTGTTTGCATTTTGTGGATCCAAAATACTTCTCTTTGTAACAATTTATTTTTTAAAATATGTGTATCAATTGCTTCTACTTTTTCTAGACTACACCATTTCAGATCCCATACATTGTGTCCAGATTCATAAAAATGTCTGGCCACCGACGTTTCACCAATTTTTTTTTAATTTCTACGTCTTTTTCTTTATTACCTGTTTTTTCCATTCTAGTTCTGAACAATTTTATCTGTGATCTATGTTCATTAATTCTCACTCTTGCTGGTCTTGTTGTTTGGCCAATATATGCTTTCCCGCAAGGGCATTTTAGCATATATATGACATTGCTGGAATTGCACGTGAACATTTTTTTTATAAATATAGGGTACCCTTTCATTGGATGCGATATTCTATCACCTTTTATTATTTGATTACAATTTTGACACGCAAGACAACCATATGTACCTTTCCTTTGTGTTCCTATTAGTGTTTGTTTCTTTTTTTGTTTTTGTTGTAGGTCTGACCTAATGAGGACATTACCTACACTTTTCCCTCTCTGGTATATAAATCTAGGGGGATCAACAAATAGATGACCATATTTTGGATCTACCTGTAGTATATGCCACGATTTTAAAATACTTTTTTTAATTATTTCTGCATGGTGATCATAGGTGGTAATGTAGTTAATCCTTTGATCTTTTTGTTTGTTTTTGTGTTTGCGTGCTTCCTCCCTAGTTAATTTTCCTATTTCATCCCCTATTTTTCTTAGTACCGTCTCATCGTACCCTCTATCAACAAATTTTTGTATTAGTTTCTGTTTGTTCCTTTGGTAGTCCTCATCTAGTGTACAGATTCGCCTAATCCTTAAAAATTGCCCCTTAGGGATTCCTTTTATCAAATTTGGAGCATGTTGGCTTTTTGCATGCAAGAGGTTGTTCCTCTCCATTTCTTTTACGTGCAAGTTGGTCTTCAATTTTTTATTTTCTATATTAATATTGACATCTAGGTAGTCAATGGATTTTTGGTCAATATTACTTGTGAATTTTATTAGGGGATGCACCGTATTTATGAATTCTACAAAAAGATTTAACTCTTCTAGTGTGCCCGTCCACAATAATAGCACATCATCCACAAATCTTAACCACATTTTTATGTGTTTTTCCCAGCGACTAAATATTATGGATTTAGTTTCCAGGTTGGCCATAAATATATTGGCTATACTGGGAGCTGCTGGAGAACCCATTGCAACTCCTTGTCGCTGTATATAAAATTTACTGCCAAATTTGAAATAATTTTTTGTAAGGAAGACGTCTAATAATGTTAGTAAGAAAACAATCATTTGGTTGGATAATTTGGGATTTTTTATAAGTTCTTCTCTAATTATATTTATGCCTTCCTCTTTCGGGATATTTGCATAGAGGTTTTTGACATCTAGGTTACATATGTATGTTATATCCTGTATATCCACTTGTTCTAATCTCTGTAATAGGTCACTGGTATCTTTCAGGCATCTAGGGAGAGTTTTGACTATGGGTTGCAGGAAGCTATCAATATATATTGCAAGAGGATATAGTATAGATAATACCCCCGACACTATTGGTCTGCCTGGTGGTCTTTTTACATCCTTGTGGATCTTTGGAACCATATATAATATTGGTATCCTGGGTGTGTCTATCGTGAGTATTTTATATAGTTTTTCATCAATAATTCCTGATCTTACTATTTCCATTAGATATTCATCTACTTCTTTTTTAATAATTTCTGTTGGATCTTTCATGAGCTGTTCATATACTAACTCATCTGCTAGTTGGGACTTTGCTTCATCTTTGTTTTGGTTGCGATCCATTAGTACTGTAGCCCCCCCCCCCCCCTTATCCGCCTTTTTAATAACTACCTCCTCATCTTGTCCCAATTCTTTTAAGGCCCTTAGTTCTTTTTTAGGTGTGTTTTTTTATGGACATTCAAATTTGTATGTAAGATTTGAATAAAAATTTATATGTTTTATTACGGAAGCATACCGTTGTATATATACCATTTGCACTAATATTGGAGGCCCTAGTTTACATTGTCACTCCTTTTTTTAATAGAATGTGTTTAAATCACTATAACACCTGGTAAAAGGATCAAGTTTTATATTTTTCTTTCTTTCTTTTTCTTTCGTGTTGTTAATGATTTATGTGCACTTGAAATGTGTTTCTTTAAAACAAGACAAAACTTACCATGATACAAACTACAAATCTGACAAAAATTATGGAATAACCACACTTAGTGGATGTTCTATGTAATTTTTTTCCCCCATTACAAATACGCCAATTACACATACAGCACAAAACATTGCTTTATATTTTGTTTAATGAACATTCTGGCACTTTGAAACATACCTCAAATAAAGGTACATTAATTAATGGCATACATTTATCCATATCAGGTAGAGAGAAAAATTGTGGACTTGGGGAGACATGTATGTATGGAGCTACACCAGTATTTTGGTGTGCTTACTGCCTGTTCTCTCAATGTATGAGCAGGTACACTACAAAATTAGGCACATTATGAGGCGCCCGTGGCACTTTGTAATGTGCCTAAGATGTGAGGATGTTCTGGAGGAGTGCCACACTACAACCATATGATTCTACACATTTATGACTGTAGGACATCAGAACTCGGCGCGTTACTGCTGGAACAGCCAGACCAAGTTAAAAGTGGTTTACCTGAACCTGAAGTGTCATTTTGGAACTAGAAAGCATAAATCTATTATCGGCAGTACTACAGGTTCATAAATTCAGGTGCACTCTACACTGCTTTAAATCTATTTAGAACTCGCCTCTATGCGCCTAGATCATACATGTCGCCCTTAGTGTTGAGGAAAAATTATACAAAGTTCACATATACCAGCACAAATCTAATAATAAATATTAGTCTGTAGAGATAGGGGACAATGAAAAGCATACTCTACTCTGCATGCAAGTTTGACAGTTAAAATGCTTTCTTAAGCATGGTTATTAAAGTATTTGTTTGCCTTTTTTGTGATATATAAGGCATTATTTTTATTTATATTTTTCCTTATATTTCTATTTCTTGAGATATTAGGGTAAAGAATTAAAATAAAAAATGAAATATCTGTTCTACTGCTCTGTCTACCTAGTTACTGATTGAATTCTACCTAACCAGGTCCATCTGTCTCCAGCTGCCCATAACATTCTGCCTGTATGACTATATTTCTTTGCTTTGGTATTATACTTTGGAGTTTTCAATCCATCATCTGTTGCTAATAGAGATTATTCTGCCCAAGTCTAACACATAACTTTTTGTAATAAACAGTGAACTCACACACATAACGCAGAAATGTCTATGGATGTCTCAATCATCTGATTGGGACTCATAGAAACTCATGTACTTTCTGCCAAGACAACTCGATATAGATGAATGAAACAGATCTTCAGCCATATATTTATTTTGCAACAAATCTGCTGCATGTGAATGTTCCCTCAACAGAATAAACAAGTTAATATGCTGTATACAGTATAGGGCAGTAGAACGCTATTGAAGTAATTTTTTTCTACAATCAGAAACTGTAAAAAAAAAATTAAGGACATGAATTAAAAATCTAAGCCTTTTGGTACTCTTTACTGTAGAAAACCTAGTATTAGATAATAGAAATGATGGGAAAAATCATCCTCTGAGCCCATGAACAGATTTTTCTGCTTCGTTGTTTTTACAAGATGTCTACTTACAGAAATCCCCCTGGACTTAAACTTCTTTTTAAAATCAACATCTAAAGTACAATTACATTGCTGTCTTTGTTGCTGAATTGAACATTGCTATTCAAGTCTATTTTTAGTTTGAGTATCCTATGCACAAGCATAAAAGGAATAACACACACGAGGGTTATACAAGGGTTAGATGTGAAGGAAAACAATTATGCAAGTACTGCGCACACACAAACACACACATATAGATATATAGATATACAGATATAGATATATCATAGAATAATTCCAAACAATTTACAGCATGGATAATATAATATTGTTGCAACTTCAAAAAAGTGCAGTAAACATTTTAGTATCCAAGCAAAATAAAGTACAGTAGTGTGAAAAATCCACAAAAAAATTAAAGCACATGACCTGTGTTTCAAAAACATGCAGAAGATGCTGCAAACAGTGTCGACACAATTGTCTCCTATTTTTATCATTCTTTCAGTATTCATTTCTTTCATAATCAAGTGAGATAAACCATGTTTGAAATGTTTTGTACTCTAAAGGCAACATGTATGAATGGGGCTGCGCCAGTTTTCTGGTGTGCTTTTGAGCCAAAAATAATGTATGAACAGGAGCACTCCAAACTTTGGCACGATAAGTGCCTTTGTAATGCACCAAACATGCTTTTTAATGCGCCAAAGATTAGGGGGCGTATCACATCACATTCATAGAATTAGACACATTTATGACTCTTTGACACCAAATCTAGGTGCAGAACAGTTAGAACAGTCAGAGCAGGTTAAAGGTGGTCTGCCTGAGCCAGACTTTTCGTATTGGCACTAGACTGCACCTATGTATGTACTGTATGTACTGTATGTATGCATGTATTGTGAAGAAATGCATGTTGGATCACATGATATTCAGTTTTAAAAAAAAAATCATACACACCCCCTTTTGAGTACACTAAAGCTGAAGCTGGACAAAACAGGCATGAAATGCTTTTGTGGCTAAACTCCTTTAAGTTTCACTTTTAAGATTTAACCTGTTTCTTATTCAGAAATTCAGTTTTAAATCATATAAATCTATATCACATAACTCAGGTTCTTTTCCTCTATTATATCCTATTATATATAGACACCCCTCAGATTGCATTTACGCTAAGAAAACATGGTCTCAGGAGCAGGTATGTTAAATTTGGTGTTATCGCTCTCATTCTCTCTCATATTGGTCACTGGAAGTTCAACATGGCACCTCATGGCAAAGAACTCTCTGAGGATCTGAAAAAATAATTGTTGCTCTATATAAAGATGGCATAGCCTATAAAAAGATTGCCAACACCCTGAATTTGAGCTGTAGCATGGTGGCCAAGACCATAGAGCAGTTTTACAAGACAGGTTCCACTCAGAACAGGCCTCGCCATGGTCGACCAAAGAAGTTGAGTGCATGTGCTCAGCGTCATATCAAGAGATTCTCTTTTCAAAATAGACGTATGATTGCTGCATAGGTTAAAGGGGCGGGGGTTCAACCTGTCAGTGCTCAGACCATACATTACAAACTGCATCCAACTGGTCTGCATGGCTGTCATCCCAGAAAAAAAGCCTCTTCTAAATATGATGTAGAAAAAAGCCCGCAAACAGTTTGCTGAAGACAAGCAGACTAAAGACATTGATTACTGAAACCATGTCCTGTGGTCTGATAAGACCAAAATAAACGTATTTGGTTCAGATGGTGTCAAGTATGTGTGGCGGCATCCAGGTGAGGATTACAAAGACAAGTGTGTCTTACCTACAGTCAAGAATGGTGGTGGGGGTGTCATGGTTTGGGGCTGTATGAGTGCTGCCGGAAGTGGGGAGCTACAGTTCATTGAGGGAACGATGAATGCCAACACGTACTGTGACATACTGAAGCAGATCATGATCTCCTCCCTTCGTAAACTGGGCTGCAGGGCAATATTACAACATGATAATGGCCCAAAATGCACCGCGAAGAGGACGACTATCCTGCTAAAGAAAATGAGGGAAAAGGTGCTGCACTGGCCAAACACATCTCCAGAACTAAAACCTATTGGCATTTGTGGGGAATTCTTAAGCAAAAGGTGGAGGAGCACAAGGTCTCTACCATCCACCAGCTCTGTGATGTAGTCATGGAGGAGTCAAAGAGGATTTCAGTGACTGCAACCTGTACAGCTCTAGTGAACTCCATGCTCAAGAGAGTTAAGTTGTGCTGGGGAATAATAGTGGCCACACAAAATAATGACACTTGAGGCACAATTTGTCCATTTTCACTTAGTGGTGAACTCACTTTTGTTTCCAGCGGTTTAGACATTGATGGTTGTGTTGAGTTATTTTGAGCACTATATTTACTATTTTGCCATAGGCAAACTTAAACTCTATCAGTTCTTATCTATTAAACACTAAAACGTAACTTTTATTAATCAACTCTTAACCTCTATACACCTATTTTAA
>JAODAL010013408.1:25000-91446 GCA_025379985.1 Phyllomedusa bahiana | reverse complement strand
TTTTTAGTAATACAAAGATTGTTCCAGAGATCCATATTGGTGCCAATTTTAGCTAACTTAAGGCAATAAGTTAAATTTTAAAAAAGAAATGTTCTGTTTTTTTAAGTCTGTATCTGTATTTTTTCTGATTCTTTTTTAACCTGCGTATTTGAACAATATTGTTAAACAATCTCAAAATATTAAATATTAAAATATATCTAAAAATATATATTAAAAATATATTAAATATGTAAAAATATTTTAAAAATAGCTATCTTATAAAAAACAAACAGAGCAAATATAGATACAATATGGAAACAAAAATGGAACTAATTGTAAGAAAGATTCTTATTACCCATCCATAGTTAATCCATATTTTTATGTGGAAATATGAATAAAGTCTTACAGGAAGCCGTTGCGGGCACAGCAATAAGGAAACAAACAAAAAGGGAAAAGAATAATACAATATGTGAAAAATATTTTTTTACATTAATATGATGGACACCATGATGGAAAAGTGATGGACCCCATCAGCCGCCATTGGTGTCTATTATGTTATTGAACCGCCACCGATTTTATCTTTGATTTTCTGTTTCTATGAAGAAACAAAAAACTGGAAATAGCAACACAGTTGCGAACAGGGCTTTACCCAATTACAAATTTCTTAAAGAACTGTAAGGCTATGTTCACACGGCATAATTGCGGGGCGTAATTATGTCCCGCAATTACCCCGTGTGTTCGGGAGCTCGTGCCGATCGGTGCGAGCTCCCGCAGGGCGGGGCACGGGGGGACCGGCAGCCCGCCAGCCTCATAGACATTCATTACTAGTGGCACGTGTTCGCCGCTAGTATTTGACATGTCACTTATCTCCCCCCGCGGCGTATTGTCCGAGCAGGGAGAGGAGGCGGAATCTGTAGTTCTCTATGAGAACTGTGGATTACCACAATGACTGGGACGTATCTCGCTCCGTATTGAGCGCAGTACGGCACAAAATACGGGGCGAGATACGTCCCAATTTAAGCTGTGTGAACATAGCCTAAGGAAATAAAACCTGCAGTTTTTGTGGCAGTTTTTTAAATCAAAGCCAAGATTCAAGTCAAAAGAAGTAAGGAATATAAAAGGTTTATATTTATATTTTTGACTTTGGCTTGACAAACTGCATCCATCTCAAACTTCTTGTGTGTTCCCAGCCCTAGGCAGTAAGTAGTTTTACTCTGGAAGGCACATCATTCCTCTTTTCCATTGCTCTGTGTAAATGAGTCTTTATTAATTTTTATATATTTTTTTAGTTATTGCTGCAGTAACCCTATGTTGAAACCTGATGAGATTCATCAATCCAACGTTTACATGTTACTTGGAAGCTGATGTTTATCAGCTTCTGGTCTTGTGATGAATTCCCTTTTAATCCTGCTTTGGTGAAAATTGTCTGTCATTACACATCTTTATTACCAGCATATCTGTCGCTGATGGTGCCAGTATGAACAGCTCTTCTATCATGGGCTTTTCTCTGCTATGCCTGCATTATGATAGTGACAATATTTATGGCCGATGATCACAAAGCATTCTCAGCACCTTGATCTCTTCCTCTCTTGTCTCAGTCTGTTTTTTTTTTTTCTTTTAACACTTCTCTCCATAAAGGTAGGTGGGTGACTTATCATCTAGAAGACCCATTTAGCATGATATTTAGCAGCTGCTTTAAGCCATGTGATGCATTCAGCTTTGTATAATAGTTCACTTGAAGGTCTTTGCACAGTTCAGACATGTCAGCTGAGTAACTTCAAGCAGTGCAAGGACTTGTAATTATTGGCCCCAGGCTGGTAGCTTTCTGAGAATGCTTTGTTTCCACCTTCTTGTCCAATCGGTGCTCTTCATGCAGAGTGTAACTCCTAGAATGCCGTAATGGGTGACCAAAAGTATGTGGAGAAATGAAAACAGGTATGAAATCAAGTCCAGACACAGACCCCTTACTTTACTGACGTGAAGTATAGAGCACCTTGCTTCCTTGTCAACAGGTAACATTCCAGTCCTTTCAACCTGCTGCTTTTCTCCCATTATGGATAATTGTACAAGAGGAAACATTCACAGGAAAGTTACACGATTCTTTCTACTCCTTAATGTCTGATTTCTTTTATTAATTAATATTCTAAGGCCTCATGCACACAACAAGTTAACTAATGTGTGATCATTGCAATTGACAGGTATGTTTTCATGCAACTCAATGGGGTAGATGTAGTAACATTGCTCTGGCTTTGTTTCTGACGATGCTCATCATGTCTCTATACCCAGAATATGGATGTGGCTTTGTTGAGTTCAAATTTCAGACATTTATGGCATATCAATAGGGTATGTCATAAATGTCTGGTAGGTCTGCGTTCCCCCCTAAAAAAAATGGGCCCCCAAAAATTGCCAGGCCCTTATCAAAATTGGGAAAACCACCTCTTTAACGGCATGCACATTTTTTTGTACAAAAAACTGATTAAAGTATCTCAAAAAAGGAACAAAAAGAAGAAAAAAATTTTTAAAAGGGGTGTCTTTTTTTAGTCAATGGGGAAATTTGCTAGGATATGCCCATTATAAGATGATTTGGGTCCCCATGAACCCCCGGGTTGGCATTTTTGGGACCCCTGTTCCTGAGATTGTGCATGTTCCATTGAAGTTTTAAATGATGTTGTTACAAACAGCATTTAGGGGTAAAAAGAAGACACGTTAAGGCTTTTTTAACACGGTGTATTTGCGGGGCGTAATTACCCCCTGCAATTACGCCATGTGACCGGGGGGGGGCCCCCCCGGGGGGGCGGGGGGGAACTAGCAGGGGGCCGGCCCCTTCGCCGGCCCTAGACTTGAATTGCCACGGCGCGTATACGCCGCTGTAATTCCATTTCAATTTCTCCACTCCCGGCGGCTTCGCCGGGCACGAGAAGCAAAATTCCAAAATTCCTATGAGAACTTAAATTTCCCCAAAATGAAGGGCCTTTTTTTTCACCCCAAATTTGGCGCACTTGGGTGCGAAATTTAAACGACCGAATAGGGCCCAACAAGCCGGTGAACAAAGCTTAACAAAAAACAGTTAGGGGAACCCTCTATCTAAAAGGTTCCCTTAGAAATTGAAGTCATCTTTTTTCGATTCAGTTTGTTTTTAAACAGTTTTAATTGGGATTTTTTAAAAAAACATTTGTGCCCCTATAAAATTTAAGGGGGGAAAAAGGGGGGCCCATTTAAAACCAAAAAAAATTTTTTCACAAATTTAATAAATTCTACAAATAAAATTAAACCCAAACATACAATGGAATTATTAAATAAGAAATTTGAGAATTATGTTTTCTTTGCTATGGGCATACAGGCGGGTTTTGGAAAGTTGCCCTTCCCCCTTGATTTAAAAATGCCCCAAAACAGTGAAAATTTTTAAATTTCCCATGCTTTATGAACAATTATAACTGGGCGTTTGCTAGAATTCATAAGGACCATAGCAAAATTGAAGGGGCTCTACCACATAATAGAAAAACTCAAACTCAGGATAAGGGGAATATTTTAAAAGGTTAAAATAATACCGCAAATTATCGGGAACCCACGTAATGTGGGAGAGCAGAACACCAAAAAAAAAATGCCCTTTTTGCACCTGAGCAGGGCCCCCCCCAATCTGGGGGGCCATACAGCCAATGTCTGCTTTGGCTATATTAGGTCCTGGTTGTAAAAGATTAATAGGTGGGTTTTTCGCAGTTACATACATAAGAACTCTACATAAAGAAAAGGAAGGGGTTTCCAGGAAAAAATGCGTATTGTCCAATTTTTGATTAGCCCCCCGAAAAGCTCCCAAAAATAATGGGGGAATTTTATGAATCCGCCGGTCGGAGCGCACTTTTTGCCAGTTTTCCCCCGGGGAAATTTTTTCCTAAGTATTGTCCGGGGCCCCAGGGGGCTAAAATATGGGGGTAAAGTCCCGGCCGGCCCGCCCGTGTGTGGGGGGCAGTGCGGGCTTTGGGCAGTGCGGGACGCGCCTAAATTTTCGCCGCCCCAGGAGGGGCACTCTACTGCGGGGGGAAAAATTCACCCGGCGCCCGCCAAGGTGGGGCGGTGGGGACTTTGGGCAGGCGGGGGGCTGCGCCGAACAGTATTCCGTTCGAGACAGGCGGAAATCAACGAAAATATTAAACATGTCCGGGCGGCATGGAGTATGAATTTGTAAAAACAATATTTGAAAAAGAACTCAAACCTATTAAAAAAAAAACATAAATAAAATCACTTTTTAAAAAATCAAAACGGAGACACAGGAATTTTTTGGGTATTTGGGAAATTCCGGGGAAAACAGTAATTCCAAAATTCTGTAAGTATTCCATTTGGGGACCCATTTAAGCATGGGAAAAGTATGTAGTGGGCTTTTTGAGTGGAGAAAGAAGGGCGCGATAGAAGGGGCCCCCAAAAGTTATTACTGTTTTATGGAAATATTTTTAGTTTAGATTTTTTTGGGCGGGAAAAGGGGCTTGTCCATTAGCCAATCAGCGGGGGGTTTTCTTATCTCTAAGTTTTCTATGGGGAAAAAATGTAAGTGGGGCTCTGTTTGTGATTGGCTAAAAAAAAGGGGGCGGTTATTTGGACCAATGGGAAGCGGGGCGACGCTTTTTAGGGTTTTCTAATCAATCTATAATAAAACTTTTAAGGCCGAAATCAAATGATAAAACTCACAAGTTTGCCGATCTCTTTAAAAAAAAACAATAAATTATAGGGGTAACGAAAAAAAAAAAAATTTTAAATTCAATAAAAAAATTATTTTTATTTCTTTATTTTTTGTTACCCCATTGTCTGGTAACGAAAATAAAAAATACGGGAGATTTTCATTTGATTTCGGGCCTGACAGTTTTATTATAGATTGCATTAGAAAACCCATAAGAGCGTCACTCGCTCTCCCATTGGTCCAAATAAACGCGCCTCTTTTAACTTAGCCAATCACAAACAGAGCTCGCTCTGCATTTCTTTTCCCTATAGCGAGATTTCTTTTGCGATTTTCTATATGTTTCCTCTCATGTTCCGATCTTGCTTCACTTCTCCTCCGCCGGATCATTTAGACCAGAATCAACCAGGTCTGTCTGTCGGAGCTGGCGAATGCTGCAATGCGCCGCACTTGCCGACCCGCGAAACGTACATGCCTCGGATTAATACGAACGAGCCGTGTCCCACCCCAGAACGCCCACACCGCGTCCATTACACGCCCCTTCATGTGAGGCGCATCCGAAAGTGGTGAAGGCTGCGGCGAAAAAAAAACATAGCATCCCTGCGTCCGACAGGGGATTTGGGCTGGTGAGGCGCAGAATACGCCAGAAATCGGGCGCAAATCCCGATCATACATGTCGCCCAATGTGTTTAAATCTCAAATATTCTAAGTGATCACTCCATACCCTAAAATAAAATCGGATCCCAGGTTAGAGCATGATTAAAAAATCTGACCCCAGATCCTAAAGTGTTTTCAGACCTCAGACCAGACCTCACAATTTACTTACCTCTATATAAAAAGTTGTTTTTTTCAGGTTCCTCCACACACAGTTTCCTGTCTGCTTTTCAAGGTCCTGCTCTTTTTCGTCTCCTGGACATTTGGCTATAGTAGACAAGAATGGTTTTATACAAGACCTACACAGTGGCGCAGCTACAGAGGTCGCAGCGGTCGCACTTGCCCCACAGTCCCCACTCACCACTCAGCTACATCGGTGGGTCTATGTAGCGATCACCACCACAGACAGCATCAAATGCTGAATGGCCGGAATACACTGATCCCCGTCGTTCAGCCACTGGAGCGGGCGGCGTAATGATGTTATGCCATCTGCTTTGGATTCCAGTCCAGCGGGAGAAGAGAGGTGAGAATTATTATTTATCTATTTTTTAAATTGGGGAGGCCCTATATATACATACCTGTTGGAGGCCCTATATTTACCTACCTAACTGCTGGGGCCCTATATATACCTACCTAGCTGCTGGGGGCCCTATATATACCTACCTAGCTACTGGGGGGCCCTATATATACCTACCTAACTACAGAGGTCCCTATATATACCTACCTAACTGCTGGGGGGCCCTATATATACCTAACTACTGGGGACACTATATATACACAACTTTCTAACTGCTGGGGGCCCTATATATACCTACCTAGCTACTGGGCGGCCCTATATATACATAACTACAGGGGGCCCTATATATACCTACCTAACGAGTTGGGCCCTATATACACCTATATACTGGGGGCCCCTATATATACCTAGCCAACTACTGAGGATATATATAGTATTATTCAGACCGTTTATGGTGGTGATATGTGGGATTGATGAAGATGTACCGGTATCAATAGTTGCTTGTCTATTGTTGTTATTGGTCTTGGTATACTGGTTTGCTCAGAAAGAGTATGATGGTATTAGTCACTATATGGTAGTGATATGTGGGGTATTATTTGGTCCTTGCATATTGTTGTTGTTGGTAATATTGGCCTTGCTATAAAGGCTTGGTCAGTAATATTATGGTGGTATTAGACACTACATAGTGGTGACATGCACTCATAATGTGGTTCATGTACACATACTGACCCGCTGACTATAGGTAAGTCCATTAAACTGTTCAGTGTAAATTCCAACAACAGCTAAACCCAAAAAGCAAAAGCACAGTTGCATTTTTTTCCAGTGTTTTTTTTTAGGGAGTGGAATAGGGAACAAACATTTCAGCTGTATAACTTGTTCTTCTTTGGCCCCATTTGAAACTAATTTTTATCTTCTGTTAGACAATGCCTTTAAATAGAAATAACTGTCTGCAGTGCACTAAACCACAGACATCCGTCACATCAAGTTGGGATTCTGTCATTGAAAAGTATTGGTCAACAGACGTTGTCTGAAGGTGGGGGACCCAAAGCTGAAGTTTTGCACCCAGGCCCATGAGTCTTTAGCTACGCCCCTGGACCTTCATAAGTATGCCCTGGTGTACATATGGGCCACTTAATGTAATGCTAAGACTGAATGGCATTAGAATTTGGGTGTGGAGGCCATTTTTGCAAAAATGACAAGAGAAAGGACAGCCTTTGTGGTTGTCACCTTTGAGTTAGCATCTCATAAACTGACTGCTGAAATTTCGTCAGCCTCCCTAATCCTGGCCATAGTAAGTTTTACCATCATATGCTGATAAATTAAAGAGGTTATCCAGTAAAATTGTTTAGGTTTTTTCTTTTAGCATACTGCTGCCATATCAAAATAGAAAAAGTTATTCTCACTTCTCCCCTCATGTCGGATCATGTGCTGCGCCATCCTTACTTTCCACCAGTCTTCTGTTTTCTTCAGGTTCTGATCTGAACGGGACGTAACGGCTGCAGCTGCGGCATTCCTGTACCATTGGCTGACGTCCGTGTTGAAAGTAAGACAACGACACATGATTGCTTCAGTCAATCAGTTTGCTGCAGCGGTGACGTCCCATTAGGTTTGAGACTGGAAAAAGACTGGTAGAAAATGAGGACAAGCAGAGGTAAGAGGAGAGGTGATAACAAGTTTTTTAATTTTATTATGGCAGCAGTATGATAAAATAAACCAATTTTAACTGGACAACCCCTTTAACTCCTTTTGACGTCGCTGCAGACATCGGAGTTTGTGGCGCCCGGCGCCGCAGCAGCACTGCGCTCGAGGCTGTACTACACAGCCCTGATCCCAGTGCAGATCCTGCAAGCACCTGAGGAGCGGGGGACACCTCCGCTCTCTGGTGCTTTAACTCTTTGAATGCCGCAGATAGGTAGCGCAATCAAAGGGTTTCCCTGCTTTGTCGGGTGATCAGAATGCCCGGTGACCCGACAGAGCCTGGGGAACGGCTGCACAGTCAGCCCTGGGGACCTAAAGTAGCCCCAGGGCTGTCTGTGTAAGAATCTATATTCATATAAATTAGACCAGTAAATACACTTTCGCTGCATGCTTCATATAGTCGGCTCCAACATCGGGGTTCTCCACTCCCCACGTATTATACTCATAAATAAGGAAAGGTGGAACCAATAAAACTTCAACGTTCAATGAATCATCTTAAAATCTTGAAAACAGACATTCAGCCGTACATCACAGCATGTCCATAAATCACGCAATTTAAAGAAGCTTATACTCAGCATTTTTAGTTGTGACCATCCCGGTCGTTCACATCCATATCAGACAGAGCGCCCATCCATCAATGAGCTGGAGATGCCAGAGTCCAGAGCAGAGGTAACGCACCTCCGTACGACGTTTTGGGGTAAACTCCTCCCCTTCTTCACGCACGGAGGTGTGTTACCTCTGCTCTGGACTCTGGCATCTCCAGCTCATTGATGGATGGGCGCTCTGTCTGATATGGACTTGAACGACCGGGATGGTCGCAACTAAAAATGCTGAGTATAAGCTTCTTTAAATTGCGTGATTTATGGACATGCTGTGATGTACGGCTGAATATCTGTTTTCAAGATTTTAAGATGATTCATTTAATGTTGAAGTTTTATTGGTTCCACCTTTCCTTATTTATCTGTCTGTGTAAAAATCCAGTGATAAGGACAGACTGTGAGCTGCCCTGATCACGGCCTGTGTCAGACTGACACAGATTATAATGTATAAGCATATATAAATATGCTAATACATTACTAAGTGTAAAAAAAAAAAAAAAGTAACACAGTTATTCCTTCATGGGATTTTTTTTTTAAAAAAAAGTAAAAAGCATAAAAATAAAAAAAAAAGAATGCAAAAATAAATAATAAAATAAAAATAAATATTTAATAAAAAATAATTGTGCATACATTGCACACACAAAAAAACACTACATATATTAGGTATTCACATGACCGTAATAACCTGTAGAATTAATCTAACAAGTTATTAAGTGTGAAATATGAATTGTGTAAAAAAAAAGTAAAAAAAAACAAAAAAAAATTGAAAAAAAATTGAAAAAAAAAATTAAGCAATCATTTATAAGTGAACTTAAACTTTTCCCCCATAAAGTACATCTCGCCTCGAATAAAGTGAGGCCTCATACAACTGTGTCATTGAAAAGTTACAACTGTTGAAACGCAAGGAGGCAAAAACTAAAAAAAATTTCTGGTCATAAACTACTTTTCGGGCGTTCGGCTTAAGGGATTAACTAAAAAGTGACAACCAACATGGCTGTACTTCCTGTTGTCATTTTTGCAAAAAATGGATACCTGAGCCGACCAGGAAAATGGAAATCTCTCTGAAACTAATTGAAACCTGGTTATCAGAATTTTGACTACTGCATTGACTTTAGTTTTCAACTTTAAGATAGGAAATTGATGTCTGCAATAATACGAGTTGGTCGATGAGTTGCTCTCATTTTCTAATAAATGGGAAACAATCTCGATAGCTCATTCAGGAATAACTATGACAGAAATGCCCTTTACTATGGAATGCATTACAATTATGCTAAACATTTTCCTGGAGTAGAGGACACTTTCATTATAGAAATAGATGGTAGAATTCTAAAACGTCTGTGTTATTGGCACAATATGAATCATGGCGCTGAGACTAGATGTGCAAGTGGCAAATTAATTTCTCACAACAGGCATTCAGTGGAAATACTGCCAACGCTGCACGTTTTCCCAACTTTGTTAGAATTGTTTACCCTAACTTGTTTTGACATGATAGTGGCCCTCTCAAAGATATGTCAGGAATAATAAAATTGCTGTTTTGATTCTCTGAAAAGACAAGGAAATCTTTCTATGTGTTAACCAAACTTGTGAACTGCTGCCAGATATTGTTCCTTTTTAGAAAACATGGTAATTACTCCAAACAAGCCAATCACACAACCCAAAGACACAAATGTTAGTTAAGATTTGCAGATTGAAGGGTAATGTCGCTTTAGCACCTGCAGGATGAAAGTGATAGGGATTCTCCCATGCGTCTTTCATTAAATTATTAGAATTTTTAACTAGGTGCTCTATTCTCACTTTGGGGAACATATATGAAATCTGTAAAGGATCCATCTAGGCTATGCCTAGTTGTATGGATTCCTAACAGCAAAATTTTAAGGCAAAACACAAAGGGCCATGTATAAAAACTATCTAGGTCTTATACCTTCTTTGTTGCCCATAGCAACCAATCAGAGCTCCCCTATCATTTTTTCAGAGAACTACAGATAGTCCCCGACAAACGGAGGCTTATGTGGCATGCTGGCGCTTGTAGTTGCATGTTCCACAGCAGATAGGAGCTGTGGAACGATAAGTTCCAGCATGCCACAGCAGCACACGAAGTAAAATGATGTGAAAACCTTTTGTGCTGGAGTTACATTTAGGCATAGCCTATGTGTCTATTTCTATGAGAAAACTTATTTATTTTTCAATGCATGGATCCTTTACAGTGGCATATGGGTCTATGTAATGTACCTGTTGGTACTCTGTGTCCCAACATAAAGTCCATCTGTGAAGCAGCACATCATTCCCAGGAATCATTGCTTTTAAGGGAAAATAGTTGGAGCAACCAGGTTTATACTTTGAAGGGGTATTCTTACCAAATTGATTAGCTTTAAACATATAGGTAAAAGCAATAACACTATTACAAAATACATTGATGTTCTAATTTTGCTTTGTTTTAAAACTAGAGGCATTTTTATCTCCTGTTTGTTTACAGAAGGTTTCCTAGTAACCCTGACCAGCATGATGACATCACCCTGTGCTGTGTTTTATCAGCATTATTTATCTTTCTCACTAACAAACTTTAACCCTTTCAAGCTCCAGAGCATTGTACCATGTTGTCTAAAGTCTTCCATCACCAAAGTCTCTCAAATATGCTCTGCAAGGAATAGCAGAGTTGAAATATCAGTTACTGCAGTAGAACCGCCAACAGCCTGAGCAGGAAGTGGGAGCTTGAAACTGGCTGTGAAGATCATTTTCTGTGAAACAGCCAGATGTGAAAATCCCTTAAAAGAGGAAATAAGGGTATTCCTGACATGTCTGTTGTAGTAAAAAAAACTTGAGTGAAATAACAATTGTGGATCATCTTCTCTTATAGCTCTGTATTGTGCTGTTCCTCTGGTATTCCTTCTGGAAATGTATTACTGAATCTGTCATCTGGGTGTTTCCAATTGTGGGTGTGTCCCTGAACAGAGTCAGTGTGTGTAGAGATACCACACCACTGAGTAATCTGGAATGGTTATACCCATGTGACTAAGTAAGTAATACATTTCTAGAAGGAATACCAGAGGAACAGCACACGGACTGTAGTAAGAAGGGATGATGGCCCAAACGGAATGTTATCAATTAAGGACATATAAATAATAATAAAAATAATGTGAAAACACACTATATAAAATACATATAAATTCAATAAAGTCTACAAATACTATTTATCCCATAGTGAGCCTAATTTAAAGAAATTGAACCAGACAACCCCTTTATTATGTGTCTTCCAGTTGTAATCCATTCCTGGTTTTAGCTTCAAACACTGCACCTAAAAATCTTATGGTGTAAACCCAGCTTCAATATGTCAACCTAAGGTTCTGTGGTAGTCCACACTATTGCTCATATTGAAACTTCTCCGTTTTGCACCTACCAGCTGTCAGAGAATTTGTTTGACTACCCAAAAATTACTATCTGCATACTGTATGTTCTTAATATGCAAATGGTGCTGTGTTGTACATCTGGAGGGTATTGCATAATTCCTGGCAAAAACACAAGCTCCTGTCCTAAATGGTAGACACCATTGTGCAACTTGTGCATTTCTATTTCTTTAATCGTTTTATTCATTTCTAGTAAAACTGTACTGTGAATTTGGAAACTTAAAACAGACATAAGCTCATATATAACTCTTCTTTTCATAAGTAATCTAGACTGCGCCTGGGTATTGACTTTCATTCTGACTGCTTTAGCTGTGTATAGTTTGAAACAGTAAATAAGTCTATTGAGTTGCAGTTATTGACAATGGTGGCATTTGCTGAAATACCAATTGCATTTTGAAGTTACAGACTTTGTAAGTGGGAAATAAAGTATCCAGAGAATTTGTGAAGGAATTGTTTTGATTTTTTCCAGCCTGTTGGGCCAATTTCACATAAGGGTAGTTAGTGGCAAATCCCAGATTTATGATGCTGTTAGGCTGCTTTCACACACAGCGTTTTTTGACGTTTTTGGCACTTTTTTGGTGCTTTTTCTTGCAGAAATAAGCAGCAATTAATGCTGTGTATTTCTGCGAAAAAACTCACCAAAAACGCACCAAAAACGTTCCGTCTGAAAGCACCCTTTGTTCCGGTCATTAGACCTATGATCGGACTAGGACTTGCGGCCATAATATAATGCAGGTGCAGAAATGTGCCCATATTGTGTAAGTGGCTTTAATTGTATTGCCTGCTGGTCATAGACATTATGTGGAAATCTTCTATCAAATGTAAGACTGTAGATTAAAACTACTATTAACCTTTCTGCCAATGCACGGACATTATTTCCAGATACTTTGATTTAGGGCCACATGTATGAAAATTGTCTAGGTCTAAAACTCTCTTTGTTGCCCATAGCAATTGCAGCTTTCTGCCAAATGTGAACCACTAAAATACACAGATCTTTTTTAAAGTTAACTTTTCAGGTGGTGTATGCTTCCCTATCTGAGAGTAGGATGTGATAGAGGGAGACAATGATATATTGATATAAAATTATATATCATGAAATTTGATGCTAAATTTCTGAATATAAAGCAAAGAAAATTTAAAAGTGAAACTAAAATACTGCTTACCTGACCCACATACAATGATTAACGGCTTTTGCACACACTAATATAGGGAAATCTATCAATAATGTCGCTGTATGTGGGTGGGGTCAGCAGGATTTTCATTGTCTCTTAAAGGGGTCGTCCACGATACAAAAAAAAAAAAACATGACTACTTCCTTACAGAAACAGCACCAATTCTGTCAGAGGATGTGCCTGGTATTGCAACTCACTTCTACTGAAGTGATTAGGCATGAGTTGCAATACCACACGTATCCTGTAACAGAGGTGATGCTGTTTTGGGAAGGAAATAGTCATGTGTTTCTTATTCTGCAAACCCCTTTAAAGAGTCCACTCAGGGTTTACTCTGCTTTTCCTCAGAAATCCTGCCTATATACCGCAGAGCTCAGCTTCTCTCCCTCTATCATATCATGGTCTCAGATGACACAGCATAAAACACCTGACAGGCTCTTTTTAAAGATATTGTAATGTTGCGTAACTTGTTTGCCTGTAATTTATTGCAACCACTGGATCACCAATGAGAATGTGTACAGGTCCTATTTTAATTAATGGAACCCATGCACAATTCTAGGTGGGAGTCAGATAAAGAGTCTGGACCCTTTTAAGTGCAGTATAAAATAATAATTTAAAAAAGATCTAAGACCAAATGGCCCAAGAAATTTAGTGCCTCCTCGACCTCATCCTGCACCCTTACGAATGATTGATGACAAGTAATGTATACAAACTTATATTTAAAGGTGTTGTCTCACTACAGACATTGATGGCATATTACTAGGATATGTCATCAATGTCTGATATCTGATAGGTACAGGTCCCACGATAAAACGGTACCGTGAACAAGGGTGATTTGTTACGCCCGAAACGTGTCGGTTTTTTCTGTTTGTCCTGCACGTTGGAGTAAATAAATTGGCACCTTTTTTCATTGTACCACTGGATCCGTGTTCATTTTATCTTGGAGTTGCTATTATGCTTTGGCTGGAAGCCAGGATCATGGGCGGAGTTGAGCCAATCAGCTGGATGTACTAACGGCACAGAAAAGGATTGCATGGTGAGCACTACTCATTACTATTTATGTACAGGTCCCACATCTGGGACCTGCACCTATCTTCTAAGCGAGCCCCGAAACCTCTCCATTCTGAACAAATAGGTGGTTGGGACTCTCCCATACACATAAATGTGAGTTCCGAATTTTGCTGGGTTTCCCCTCTAGGCAGCTGTGAATCAACATAACGGCAAACGGGAATTCTTGTGGCTTGCTTTCAAAAATTGCCTTCTTCTTGTCACCCTTTCAAACCTTTGGAAAAGCATAATTCATTTTCTTTTCACTTCACAAATACTGTGTGATTCTCTATCATATATCATTTGCTGTGTACAGATTTTACACTGGAAGGTGTCTAACAAAATGCTATGTGACTCATTGTGGTGTCAATTGAGTTATTGAATGCCGGCAAATGCCATGTCTATAACCCATAACCACCATCACCTGGAGAAACATAACTAACTCATTGGATCACTATCTAAAAAATGTACCACAGATCATATTCCTACTGGAGGTTGTGTCATGGCCAGTCAGACAGTTCTTTAAGATCAGTAGCAGACGCATGAGCATTTGATTCCAGATATCATAGCCAGTGCTATTATACAAGTACATTGGATGCATTTGTTGGGCAAGCAAACAAATTATATCTTTGAAAACTAGAACTGTACGCTCCATGAGCGGCTTTAAAGATTGGATTCCTTTGTCTTTTTTTAGTTCATGGTTTAAGAAATCTGGTGAAGCATATTACATAGAAGACAGAAGACATTCCTTTCTTGCCTGTAGCAGCATGTATTGGCTATAGTCTGTATAGAGTGCACGACTACAGTGACAAGTGCCTAAATGCTTAAGACGTGTTTCCTAGATGCGGGCAACAGGGAGATCAGTATCCTGTTCTCTGTGCGAGGCACTGAGCACAATCAGAGCTGTTATGATGGTTATTCAGTCTTATGATGACTTGACTTAACATGTAAACACATCTGTGGGGAATTCCAACGCTTGCGCCTTTCTTTGCAGTCATACATTGGACCTGTTATCATTGCATCAAGTACAATACGGGAGATAAAACAGAGGCTCTATTGTAATTAATGTTTTAGTCTCATGGAGTTTGTAGCAGAATCATCATATTATTATAGTGTTTTCCAGCATGTTTGTGGAAGACTTAAATATGCAACGCTTTTCTATTAAAAATCCTTCAAAATGAAGTTGGTCATAGGGACTCTTCCCACTATAGACCCATAGGGCGACATGTATGAACAGGGCTGCGCCAGTTTTCTGGTGTAACTTGAGCCAAAAAGAATGTATGAACAGACGTACTCCAAACTTTGGCCAAAGTGTAGAGGTGTTCTGGGGGCGTGTCGCACCACATTCATAGAAGTAGACACATTTATGGTTCTTTGATGGCAAATCTAGGTGCAGAACAGTTAGAACAGCCAGACCAGTTTGAGGGTGGTGCCTGAGCCTGAGTTGTTGTATTGGCACTAGACTGCGCCTGTATGTATGACCTGCAGTAGAACAGGCTTATACATTCTGCCGCATTCTACACTGCCTTAAAGTTATTTAGAACTGGCCTGTCAGCACCAGGATTCATACATGTCGCCCATAATGCTCTAAAGAATTACATCTTACATTCTACCAATTATAACTGTGATGTTAAAGAAAACATATTTACAGCATCATTTACTGTAAATATGGATGTTCAGATAAGCCGTTCAGCCAAACATTAAATGGATTGTATGGCTCACCTTTGGTGCAGAGGCTGTGAGAAAAGAAAAAATATATATTTACATACCTCTTAACTCACATTCGATCCAACAATGTGTCTCCCGGTCCTTTACGCAGATCTTTTGTTTTCTTCTGGCTCGGACCGAAAGGAATGTTAGTGGTTACATTACACTGCCCGATGTAATGGTTTAGAGCCTTGACTTCCAATGTAATGACTGGATGCATAGGTGCCATTGTATTCGGACTTAACGAGAAGACAACAGAACACCAGCAGAGAGGACAAATTGCTGGATCAACAGTTAAGAGGTGAGTATGGTTTTTTTTAATTTCTCGCAGCCTCTGCAACAAAAACGGGAGTTGGACACCACCTTTAAGGCTAAGTTCACACATCATGGTCAGATTGCAATGTTTGCCATGGTTTTCAGAAACCGCAGTAAAAATACTGTAGTTTTGCAGTCATTGTGTACAACTGCAGCAAGAAACACAATCTGCTAAAAGGTGAAGTCAATAACATTTAGTTATAACTGTCAGGGTTGGGATATATTATGCAGCAAGTCAACAGTTATTTCTTGAATTTGAGCGATCTCAGTATACATTGGTTAGAACCCAGTACAAATGGTCTAAAAAAGGAAAACAGGTCATAGGTGCCCAAGGTTGATTGTTAAGCATGATGAGTGAACCTACCTGGTTTAGTCCTACAAATGAAGTTCTTCAGCAAAAACTGCTAAAAAAGTTAATGCTGGCTATGCTGGAAAGGTGCCAGAACATACAGTGCACTGCAGCTTGCTCACCGTTGGCACAGCCTACCATGGTCGTGTAATGATGAGGTTTGGAGACAATGATTGACACCCAGCTGCTTGTCAAACCTCTTTAATAATTACACAGCACAACAACAACAACAAAATGTCTATGCTACTGAGAAAATACCATGTGTTCTATAGTAAATACAATGTGCTGAGTCTGAATCTGAAGTCAGAATTTCTGTGGTACACAGGAAAATAAGTTATTCATAAGCGTGCGAAAGTGGAATGGAAATTTATTACACACAAGTTTTTGTCCTCAATTATGTGATCTACATTACCGTTTTAATATTTAAAAAGTTGAAGGAAACCTAGATTAACTAGGCTCATAGCAAATCAATACAATTTTATATCTATTCCAAATTTAGAGTGACATTTATGTATTTTGGCGCCCAGACAACAATTATTTTGCGCGTATTAGTAGTGTAGAATGTGCGTGAATTTATGAACCTGTTCTACTGTGAGTCATAGATTAGGCACTTTCTAGCTCTAAAACAACAAATCAGGCTCAAGTAAACCACTTTTAACTTGGTCTGGCTGTAACAGCAGTAATGCCTAGTTTTGCCGTCCTCCCATTATAAACATGTAGAATCATAGGGTTGTGGTGCGAAACGCCTCCAAAACGCCCTTTGATCTCAGGTGCATTACAAAGTGCCGCGGGCGCCCAATAGTGCACCTTATTTTGGAGTGCGTCTGATTATACTGTAAATCTTGAGAACAGGGCTGCGCCAGTTTTTGGGCTAAAAGGATGCCAGACTACCGGCGCAGCCCCATACATAAATGTTGCCCTTAGTGTTCACTCTTTAAACTCCCCATAATGTTGCTTGAACTTGCACTTGTGAGTATCTGTTGTTGCTCGTAGCAAAAACCAGCAGTTGGGGTTTCAACAACCTTGATCTCTGGTCTCCATTGTAGATATATCCTTATGAAATCTCTCTCCATGTCCGTCACTGACATCTCCCAAATTGGGTGAAAAGCAGTCAATATCTGTATGAAATAAATACATTTTCAGAGACATTCTGCAACTAAGTTGTTCATATGCTTTAATCATCTTCTTAGCCTGACGATAATGAAAGTGTGGAATTAAAGCACCACCCTGCAGCAAATTTTATTGCTGAAGTATAGAGTTCTGACCTAATAATAATAATAATCTTTATTTATATAGCGCCAACATATTCCGCAGCACTTTACAATATAGAGGGTATAAGCACAGAAAAAAACAGACATTATATTATAAAAAAAAAGCTACTGAGAAATGAGACACGAGGTGTGAGGGCCCTGCTCGCAAGAACTTACAATCTATTAGGGTGTATGGGTGAAACAAAGGGTGACAAGTGCTTGGTTTACAATGATCCGGCTATGTTACATAAATATGGGGTAGTATACATAAAAAAGTGGATGAACCTGCCATCCCAACCATACATCTATATACAGATAAGTGCCTGTGGGTGCCAAAGTGCAGGAAGTGACGAATGTGTGACAGAATTTTGGGGGTTAACAATTAGGGATCTTGATAGGCTTGTCTAAGAAGATGAGTTTTCAGAGTGCACTTAAAACTGTGAGGGTTGTGCGTGTGCCTGATCACATGGGGTAGCCTGTTCCAGAGAACTGGTGCAATACGTGCAAAACCTTGGAGACGGGCATGGGAGGTTTGGATGAGTGAGGTGTGTAAGCTTAGATCAGTAGCAGAGTGGAGAGAGCGGGCAGGGTGGTAGACAGAGATGAGGGAGAAGATGTTGGGGGTGCAGCGCTGTGGAGAGCCTTATGGGTGAGAGTGATGAGTTTATGTTGTATTCTGTACTGAATAGGCAGCCAGTGCAGAGACTGACACAGGGTAGAGGCATCAATATAGCGGCTGGAAAGAAAGACAAGCCTGGCTGCTGCATTCAGGACAGATTGGAGAGGAGAGTGTTTACAGAGAGGAAGACCAAGAAGTAGGGAATTACAGTAGTCAAGACGAGAAAGAATAAGAGCAACAATGAGAGTTTGAGTTGTTTCCACAGTGAGAAAAGGACGGATTTTGGAGATATTCTTGAGGTGCAGGTGACAGGAGCGGGCAAGGGATTGGATATATGGGGTGAAGGACAGATCAGAATCTAGTATAACCCCAAGACAGCGGGCCTGCTGCCTAGGAGTTATGGTGATGCCACACACTGAAACAGAAATAGTAAGGTAGGGGTGGTTAGTAGATGGTGAGATGACTAAAAGTTCAGTTTTAGTGAGGTTTAGTTGGAGATAGAGAGAGATCATGATGTCAGAGAAAGCAGACAGACAGTCACTGGTGTTTTGTAGCAGGGCGGTAGTGACTTCTCTTTAGATAATGACAGATCTCTTACCAGATCATCTGGATCTGATTGACTTAGTAAGTAAGATACCCTCTCGGTACTTTTCTTCATGAAACTCATCATTTGCAACATCATGTATATCATGATCAGAGCTGTCAGTTTCAGAGAAAGTATCTACAGCGGGAGGACCAGATACTGGATTTTCTGTGTTGTGCTATACTAGCTTAAGAGCTGAATCACAGTCAGGATACAATATGTGTGACTTATTTTTTCTCTGACTATCCAACAATGTTAGTCATGCCAAAGTAACAGTTGGAATTATGATTTCTCTTCTCACGACACACCATCGGCACCGCATAAGGCATACATTTCCTTTTACCATTCAACCATTGCATTAGACCTGAACAGCACACGGTGCATGCTTATATGAGGTGGCGAGCTTTTATCCTGATCCCTGATTTGACATCTGAAATAATGTTTATAAGCTAGACTTACTCTCTTGGTCATTTTCTTGCCTTTATCGCACATAATAAAGTTTTCCCAGATGTACCAGAAATTGTCTGGATCATTAATGCATTTATGCCTATTCATTTCTCAAGTCTAAAAAGTCCACTGCAATAGCTATCAAAGAATGATTTATGTCCTTATATAGCTTCTCATGACATTGGCTAACAGACCTCTCAGTGAACATGTCAGAGCAGGCCAGGGCTTGTTGGCTAGAAATATTTTAGGAAATGCATTTTTAGGCGCAATTACTCTTATTGTGTAACTTAAAATCTAGATGTGCCACACAAACTCCAAGTTCAGATTTGGAGTCAGCAGGTTTGGTTTAGTGTAGAATCCATGTGGATTACATAACAGTGATTGGCATATTTAGCTCTCCTATAGCTAGCCGAGTCTTACACTGACATTAGTGTAGGAGATTTAACTTTCAATATACAAAGCTACATAGCTCTTAGGAGTGAATACAACTGCATTTCACTAATTAATCTAATCTTGTTAGGGATCATTTCTGCTCTGTCCCACCATGGTCATTTCACTCCCTGCTCTCTGTCTAATCAGGAAGAGAGAGCAGGACAGTAACCTGAGAAACCTGTGTGCACCCGAGCAGATAAAAGCTCTTTTATCTCCTGACCTAGGTAAAATCAAAAGACTCTAATTACCTTTCCCTACATGTTTAAAGCTAATATTTGTACTGAGAAAACCCCTCTAAGCATCAAGTTCCTCCTAGGAAAGGGTCTAGCCTGTATCGAGACAGCATATCTTTGGTGGGATGGGAGTCTCTCTCCCCATCTACATGCAATCTTCCAGTGCTCCTCTCCAAGATAACACCCAGGTCCAGCCTGATGTGCAGTACTTCACAGATAGGGACATGTTGCCCTTAGTGCCCAATACCACCAGAAAGTTTTAGAGTATGTTCACACATTTTTTAAAATTTATTTTGGAACATATTTCACATTGAATATGCCCCTAAATAAGAGTCAAAGATTGAGGTGTTTAAAGGTCTAGAGTTGAGTAAAATTCCCATAAAAAACAATGGGGATCAGATTTTCAGCACGGAGGCTCCCTAAAAAAGCTGGATCTCCCTAATATGATTTTAAGTATGATCAGAGTACAAAGTATATATATAGCATATATATTGTGAGGGGGACCAGCAACAAGTAGGCAGCGTGGGCTTCAGCGTGGGTTTAGTTTAGCAAGTGCAAAACTGAAAACAAAACAAGCCTTAACTTCAGGGTAACAGAAAATAAAGACCTGCTCGGCTGAGCACTTACTAGACATGGTGTTCCCTGACTAGTCTTTAACACAGCTCAGCACTCACAGCAAGACGTCTTCACAAAGGGTCTTTCCTCTCAGGCACAGAATATACAGCAGAATCCCGACACAGGCCTGCAGACCCAGGCTTTATAGGCCTGACACCAGCATCACCTGGTGCGTGGGAGTGGCCACCCTGCTCTTTGACCACTCCAGGAAAAGCTGACCAGGACAAAGCAGATTGGAGCCTCTTTTACTACTATGTTTCAGTAACATAGTGTTACTGACACACAAACAGTCGCCTTTCTTTACCGAGACCAGGCCTCTCGGTGACACGTATTGATCCACACACTCTCCAAAGCTGCATAGGAGAGCCCTCTAGGAGAAATATACCTTCCCTCCATAACTCTGCCTGTCACTGTCTCATTATATATATATTTACAGTTTTGTAAATATTGTATTATATCTTTTCATGGGATAACACTGAAGATGACACTTTGATACAATGTAAAGTAGTCAGTATACAGCTTGTATAACAGTGTAAATTTGCTGTGCCCTCAAAATAACGCACAGCCATCAAACCGCTGGCGACAAAAGTGAGTACACACCTAAGTGAAAATGGCCATATTGGGCGACATGTATGAACTTTAGCGCTGACAGGCCAGTTCTAAATAGCCTTATTGCAGTATAGAATGTATGAACCTGTTCTTCTGCAGGTCATACATACAGTCACATTGTAGTGCCAATACGACAACTCAGGCTCAGGCAGACCACCTTTAACTTGGTCTGGCTGTTCTAACTGTTATGCACCTAGATTTGGCATCAAACATTCATAAATGTGTCTAATTCTACAAATGTGGTGCGACACGCCCCCCAGAACGCCCCAAATCTTTGGCGCATTACAAAGTGTCGGGGCAAAGTTTGGAGTGCAACTGTTCATACATCTATAAAACAGAGCTACGACAGCTTTTTTTGGTGCAAAGTTAATACATGTCGCCCATTGTGTCCAAAGTATCAATACTTTTTGTGGCCACCATTATTTTCCAGCGTTGCCTTAACTCTCTTAGGCATTGAGTTCACAAAAGCTTCACAGGTTGCAGCCTCTTCAACTCCTCCATAACAACATAACAGAGCTGGTGGATGTTAGCTCCTCCACCTTTTGTTTGAGGATGGCCCAGATACTCAATAGGGTTTAGATGTGGAGACATGCTTGGTCAGTCCAGCACCTTTACCCTCATTTTCTTTAGCAAGGCAGTGGTCATCTTGGAGGTGTGTTTGGGGTCACATGACACCATGGAGGGAAAATGGCAAATTGGGAACAAATTGTCAATTTTACTGAGGGGTGTACTCACATTTGTCACCAGTGGTTTAGACATTGATGGCTGTGTGTTGAGTTATTTTCAGGGCATACCAAATTTACATTGGTGCCCGCAGCTTAGGGTGACGAGCCCCCGCTATCTGCTGACCCTGACGCCTGTACTGGCAATGGCAGTGCACTCTGCAGACAGTGGCATAGCTACAGAGGTCACAGCAGTCGCAGTTGCGACTGGGCACATGAGCCAGAAAGGCCCCGCAGGCCCCCCTTGCGACACGCTGTATCGCTGGCTCACATAGAGCCAGTGATGCAGCAATCGCCGCTGCCACCTGCGTGATGCAGGTAGCGACTGAAGTTAATGGCTGATATACACTGAGACCGGCTGCATAGCTCACTGAAGGCAGCAGCGCGATGCAATGACGTCATCGCGTCGCTGCCTGTATTAGGCCCTAAGCCTATCGCGAGGGTATAGCAGACTCTGGAACTGGCATCCAGTAGCGGGCGGCATGACGTCATCACGCCGCCCGCTCCAGATTCAAAGATCAGAGTTTGGCGGGGGAAGGAAGAAGAGCCCAAGTGAGTATTATTTTTATTTTTTTAATAGGAGGAGGAGAATAGCTCTTCTAAGTGGCCCTCAGTACCCTAAATGGCCCTAACTAACCTAAGTGGCCCTTACTAACCTAGGTGGCCCACACTAACATAAGTGGCCCTCACTACCCTAAGTAGCCATCACTAGCCTAAGTGGCCCTCACTACCCTAGGTGGCTCTCACTACCCTAAGTGTCCCTCACTACCCTAAGTGGCCCTCACTACTTTAAGTGGCCCTCCCTAGCCTAAGTGGCCCTAACTAGCATAAGTGACCCTAATTAGCCTACGTGGCCCTCACTACCTTCCCTAAGTGGCCCTCACTACCTTCCCTAAGTGGCCCTCACTACCTACCCTAAGTGGCCCTCACTACCTACCCTAAGTGGCCCTCACTACTTACCCTAAGTGGCCCTCACTACTTACCCTAAGTGGCCCTCACTACCTACGCTAAGTGGCCCTCACTACTTTCCCTAAGTGACCCGCACTACTTAACCTAAGCAGCCCTCCCTGCCTGCCCTAAGTGGTCTTACTGCCTACCCTAATTGGCCCTCACTACCTACCCTAATTGGCCCTACCTACCCTAAGTGGCCCTCACTACCCTAAGTGGCCCTCATTACTTACCTTAAGTGGCCCTCACTACTTACCCTAAGTGGCCCTCACTACTTACCCTAAGTGGCCCTCACTACTTTCCCTAAGTGACCCGCACTACTTACCCTAAGCGGCCCTCCCTGCCTGCCCTAAGTGGTCCTTACTGCCTGCCAACTTACTAGAAAGGGCCCTATGCTAAAGGGGGACTTTACCTAGTTGATAGGAAGATTCTGACACTTATTTAATTTTTAAGGTCTAACCTACCTAAAAGAAGCGTCCTCCTATCTTATCTGGGGGGCTGTCTACTATATGGAGTGTGTTCCTACCTACTGGTGGCACAAATAAGGGCCTTATAATTGGTTGGGGGAACTTGTCTTTGTGTGGTAAATTCTGCAGGGACGAATTGTGGCCGGGAGAAGATGTCATGAGGGTCTGGACTAGATGAAGAAAGAAAAAAAGAGAATGACTCATTACAAAAAACATCACCTGTGAGTCACTAAATGTAACTGCCTTGTAATCACTTATATGTCTGCAGAGCCTGTGTATAATTGCTATCTACCACTATATGGTCACTGTGTGGCCGTAATAGTGGTCTCAGTGTAATGGTTTATATTCAGTAACAGTACAATGGTTTTATTCAGTCTCCTTATGGTGATGATATGTGGTCAGGGTATGGCGGTATTCTTTAGTCCTTGCATACAGTTGTTATTGGTTATTATTGGTCTTGATATATTGATATGGTCAGTAACATTATGATGGTATTAGTCTCTGTATAGTAGTGATATATGGGGTATTCTTTGTTCCTTGTATATTGTTGTTATTGGTATTATTGGTCTTGATATATTGATTTGGTCATTGTCAGTATGATGGTATAAGTCACTATTAAGTGGTGATAATGTTGCCCTTTTTACTGACCCTCAGAATACAGATAAAAGTTAATTGAACTGTTCAGCATAAACTCCAACAAAAACTAAACTCATAAAACAAAAGGCACAATTGCATTTTCCTGTTCACCCCACAACATTTTTTTTTAATTTTGTGAGGAGGGGTGGGCGTAGGGAGTAGAGGGAACAGACGTTTTTGGCTGTATAACTTGTTTTTCTTTGGCCCCATTTGAAATGAATGTTCTTCTATTGGACGATTGGTTTTAATAGAAATAATTTTCTGCAGCGCGCTACACCGCAGACATCCGTCATGTCAAGTAGGGAACCTGTTGTTGAAAAGTATTGGTCCACAGACTGTGTCTGGGAGTAGGAGGGCCCCAAGCTGAAGTATTGAACCCGTGTCCACGAGTCTCTAGCTATGCCCCTGTCTGCAGAGCTATCTGTATCGCCCGGCCGGGGCTCTGCTGCGGGGACCATGTAAGGAGGAGACATCCAGTGCTGAGCAGACAAACCTTCAGCAGTGTCCACTCAGATGTACTTTGCTGGTCTGCCTGTTGCAGGAATGTGCCCCTCAATATTCACCCTGTATTATATGGGTATGTTACAAAACTAATTAGAGGAGGCAGTAGTCTGCGGAGTTTCCACATTGAAATTCCGTGCTGGCAAGAGTTGAATTTGAAAGAGGAAACTAACGCACAGACACGTCCTCAGTGAACTGTCCGTGCCAAATATATTGTGTGAACTTACCCTTGGAGCCTGGTGGTACAAGCGGAGCTACACAATGTTAGGCAGGTGGTTTTATTGTTATGGCTTTAAATGTGTACCAGAAGCAATTTATTTTACATTTAGCTGTAATTAAAAGAAGTACAGGCCAGAACATGGTTAACAGAAATGAAATGCGCATGAAGTGTGAAAGACAACAGCGAGAATATAATTAAGAAAAAAAGTAAGATTTTGGGTTGATTTGCACCTAAATTGAAATGGGTTCTGACTGAGAATGAAATGAGATTGTGATATACACCTGTGCCCAGGATTTCTTTATGTGGAAGTTTAATTTAATCAATGCAATGAGCAGATGTAGCCTGCTATCCCATGAAAACAATTCTATTACATTGCTGTTGCAACTGCTAATGTCTCTCAGATATTCATCTAGTAAAATAATGTACACACACGTTTTCTCATGCACGGCTAAAATGGCTCACATTATATCATAATTTCAGACCGGCTGTGTCTTCAGTTAATTACTTGGATACATGTTTAGATTGGTTGCATAAAGTTTCTATAAACAGGTGCCACAATTGTATAATTAACATGGTAAAAAAAACTTTTTTAAGTCCCAGAAACCAAACAGTGCTTCTTGGCTAAATCAACAAGTTGTGAAAGTTCTGTAGTCAAAAGCAGAGGCAATGCTAGACTTAAAGGACTGCTTAAAGGGGTTTTCTCACTACAAAAATCATATCTGTAATGATGGGGACAGTAAAGATTAGCACTTTTGTAACTGGTTTGCATTACCTAAATCAATTAGTTTAGCAGATATAAGCTAATCTGTGTGTTCTACACCTAAAACTGCAACCTGAGGTCGTGCACACCCCCTTTTCTTTGATTGGCTGACTTATATGTCATTCAGCCTGTTGGGACATGCCCCCTGGATGGGACACACCCCATGTTTTGTGATTGGCTGAATGCACTCTGTACTTACTCCCCTCTGAGCTGTGTAAAATGAAAGTGAAACAGATTTCTGTGCTGGGTGCTGGCTGTGTAATAAAGGCTGTCTGAGCTCCTCTATGTTCATCTCCCAGCTCTGTGGGAAGGATTTGGGCAATTACTGAGTCTCTAGCTGCTAGATTCATTCTCCCATCATATACCACAAAAATAATGATACTGATATTAAAATGGAAAAAACACAACAAAACATTCTTAAACTGTTTTTAACATAAAATCATAAGTTAAATAATAGGTCATTTTCTGATGACACATTCCCTTTAAGGCAAAGAGTGGAATGGCCCACTAGAATAAAGGAGGATACTCCTCTGGGCTCAGGCTTTGTCACAATAATGTATAATACAATAAAGTGGTTCCTGAAGTTACAATGCCCTCAGAATACAATATTTTCAACACTAAAATGGTCTTTTATGGCGCTCTGTATGTTGAGTATGGTTTCAAGATACAATGTCCCAGACATTGATCCAGCCAATTACTACATTTTATTTGTAAAATTTCTGTTTAATAAGGTAGTCTAGTAGTGCCTCTCCACAGTACAGTGCGGTACTGCATGTGCCATGATGAGGGGCTCATTTGGGCACCAGGTGAGGGCAAAGAATTTCATTTTATGCTGGTACATTTTGCAAAAACTACATGATCCAAAGAAGTTCTTGCCCTCAAGTGAAAAGTGATTTTCAGCTTCCAGGAGCTCTTTCTGATATATGTATGGCCTTGTTTTATCTGTATTAATTATCTGCTTAAGTTTATTTTATCTTCATTTTGCAATGTGTTGGTGACATTTTGGAACTAATCACCAATTTTCCATTACCAATTAATATTGTATGTTAAGGAATCGCTATATATCACGAGCCTAAATACATAGCATTTGGAGACAATTTTAGAACCATTCACTAGATATTCAATAAAACTCTGCATGTGGAAAAACTTAATAATAGAGCAACAAAAAGTACTTCAAAGTGGAAATGCACATGCCTTTTGTCACGGTTCACGCCACTGACCGTCGGCGTGCCCGTGTCTCTCATGTCCCGGCCGCTGCTGCGACATCCCTTGGTGTCCCTGGTTCTCTGCACGCTCCTGTCTTGGCTCCTTCCACTGCTGGAGCCTCACCATCTCTGCTTCCTCCAGCTCCTTGGCGTCCTGTGCGCACACCTGCTCCCTCTAGGGGCACGCGCGCGTCACTGCACCGCATTTATTGACACAGTGTTCCTGTTCCTGCTAAGTGACCCCTGACCTCTGGCTATATAACGAACTTCCTCCCTGTCTTCTGTGTCAGTTCGTTGTTGTCTTCTGCACTAGAGCGTGACCCCTTAGCTGCTGTACTGCTGCTGTCTCAGTTATTTGTCCTTCTGCTTGTTATCCTGCTGTACATCTGCCGCTGTACCTGCTGCTAAATATATTCTGGCACCTATCTGGGACTCTGTCTTATGTTATCTGCAGCATCCGTTTATCAGCCTCCAGTACCCAGCCCTGCACTTCGGCTACCCACCGCCTGCATCTGCCATCTGTGCCTGCGGTGGGCCCTGAGGATCCACACCCGGATATCAACGGTTGGCGCTTCGGCATATGTTTGTCAGCGCAATCCGTTACACCCTTGTATAAATAGAGGGTGAACCACCGTCAAAACAACCTGATAGGTGCAGTGAATTTCAGTCCAACACTGGTGAAGCATTAAAAATAACTCCTCTACTGGGCCCTAGTGACTCCAGTTCGACACTGGCCTTATTCTATCAAATTTCTAAACCATTGCTGTGGTACAACCCCAGAGAACACAAGACATTTAACAAGAAGGGTACTCAAAGTGCCACATGTATGAAAACTGTCTAGGTCTAAAATTCACTTTGTTGCCCATAGCAACCAATCAGAGTGACCCTTTCATTTCATAAAGTGCTCTGGAAAAATGAGAGGGGCGCTCTGATTGGCTGTTATGGGCAACAAAGTGAATTTTAGACCAAGACAGTTTTCATACATGTGGCCCAAAATGTCTTTATCCTGTACTTGTGATTGAAAGTTGGAAGATGATGAAACAATGGAATTCTCTGTTGGCACTGCCAACTTCATAGTAAAATACTAACAACTTCATTTAAGTCAGGATAATAAAACACACAAATCTTTTATTCAGCTAGTCTTAAAGGTAATGCATTCCAGGGTAATTTCCCCTCCTTCAGATTTAACAGACAGTATAACCAATTTTACAAATGTGACTCAATAAACACAAAAAGTTGCAAGGCTAAGTGAGGCACCTGAGTTTCTGTTGGCTATGAGTATCCAGGTAGCACATACTTTGGGTGAAACATTCCTTGTTATGGAGTAATTGTTAATCAGAATTAAAGATTTCTGTGTTTTATTACACAAACTTTTATGGATTTATTTCTCTTTGATGATATCGATACAGAGGTCCATTTTTGTATCCTCTTCGAACATTTATAATATCAGTGAAGATACCGGATGCTGTGGCATAGCAGCCACGTTACTACAAAAATTGAGCCATTTATAAGATAACAGACAAATAAGAAGAACAATACAAAGAGTTACCACACATTGATGACTGTAGAATATAGAAATATGAAAAAGAAGTATTAATTGCCTAAAAACCAGCAGGCATGTATCAATGGCATAATAACCAATAGGCATAATGACCAAGGTTTTCTATAAGAAAAACAGGTATACAACAAGTACTGGTCTTTTTGGGGCCTTATGAAACAAATAAAATGATAAATTAATCAGTTCACTAAAAGCAATTTAATTTACTATAGAAGATGAGAGGCCTCTGGATATTACTAGATGATTATGTCCACCAGCGCTCCTAACGTATTCTTTGAGGTATTGTTCGTTTCTTGCTTCCTTCTACTGGGCTTCTAATAGACAGAACAGTGTATGGTCATAGATTTGGGGGTACTTTGATTAAGAATGTTAAGAAACATTTCTCATGGTCCTAGTAATGAGACTCAACTACTGACAATACTAGTGCTAGTAGTAGTTCTAGCCTCATGGAGAACATATATGAGATATTGAGACATTGGTCAATAGAGGGACGTGCATAAGAAATCAGTTTAGATATATTTCACTGTGGAAAATCATTCAAGGGCATTGTTGCTCATGCATCTTCTTATTTATGATTAAATGCTACGATTGTTGCGCTCCATTAGCAAAGGCTGAGAAACTGGAAACAAATCATACACTTGTTCTTAAATTCACATCAGATTGAACTCATTATTTTACTACTGTAGACATAATGAGTCTTATATATTGCTGTTACATCTATGGACATCTTTAGACATGACGATGGTAACAATCTTACTTCTACTGCTGAGATTGCATGGTTTTCAAAGTTAACAGGCATGATTGCTGTTCCATGCATATAATAATTAGCCTCCATAGTTAGGGCCACATGTATGAAAACTGCTTGGTCTAAACTTCTGTCACATCAAGCACCGCCCTCATTTTTTCCAGAGCACTATATGAAATGTTTTAGTTCCAGAACATTTCCATCCTCAGTATTATATGCTTGGTCGTTTATGAAATATGTTGCAAAAAACAGAGATGGCCGAAAATTTACTATTGGAATCTAGGTAAAGCACCGGACTTTTTTTGACATGTTTCTTTAAGCGTTTTTTGCAGAAATCCACAGTAATTTATGAGGTTCTGTTGCATTTTCAGCAAAAAAAAAAAAAATGCCAAAAATGCATAAAAAAGTGCTAAAAAATGCAAAACTGTTTTTTTTTTAGCTGTTTTTGACTATGCATTGGACAAAAAACAGTTATGAACGGTTTTGGTTTGGTTTTCAGTGAATTTATGTCTAATGCGTGTAACCTACTACAATAACTGTTAATCTATATGTTTGTTTTAAATACATGATATTCATTTCATAAATTGAAGATGAGGTGTGCTGTGGATTTACTAAAGTGAAAATCCTCCCACTGAGCACCCCAACACAGACTCGCAAAACTAACATGTGCAGTAACAATATTATTTTCTTGAGGGACATAAAGTGAGGTAAAATTTTCTAAACAGGAACACAAACAGCAAAACACGGTACAGGTGTGTTAACCTTTCCTTACACTATCCAGAGATATACTGTCACGGCGCACGTTTCCGCCATGAAGCTGCAAGGCACGGTAGGGGGTTAATCCCTGTAGACAGTCGACACACCCAGGGAGAAGCCGGGCTGATGAGTTTAGGAGTGACAGCTCAGCTCCTAGTCAAGTCAGAGGGTGTGTCGCACTGGCCAATAGGAAGGCCTGGAGACCGCACCAATTATCTGCTGGTGCGGGCTCTGGGTTCCATATTTAAACTCCCTCATTTCTCTTAGTCCTTGCCTGAGACAAGTTTCCCCTTTGTACTTCCTGTGTTTCCCGTGGGTATTTGCTCTCCTGATTTCTAACCTCGGCTCGCTTCCTGACCTCGCCTTTGCCTCCGACTTTGTACTGCGCTCCTGACCGTGTTTGGACCCCGGCTTGTTTTTGACTATTCTTTTGGCTTACGTTTCTTGGCATATACGTTCCCGTACTGTGACTGACCCAGACTGTTGGACTTTGTGTTTCCCTGACAGCCCTGCACTTAGCAGCGTAGGGGCTGTCGTCCAGTTGGGGTCTACCGCCTAGGACAGCACGCAAAGTAGGCAGGGACAGTGGGCTGGGTGGCAGTCAGGGCCCACTGCACCTCCTCTGACTTTACATTTGCACATTTTTTCGAGGGAGTTACAGTTGAAAACGTACCTGTTCCAACTTACATTCAAATTCAACTGCCTGTACAGTATGTACAAATAAAATCAAACAGCAGCAAACTAAGAGCTTTCAAACTATGGCTTTTAAACTATGAGATGGCACGAAATAAAAGGTTTTCTATGCTTGAGTCAGCCAGTGCGAGCTATGTACAGATATACAGTAAATACGCATACATAGTATATCAGAAGGTATAGTTGAATGAAAAGCATGAGGTTCTGAGGACTGATGGTGATAGGAGAACAGAAGTCAGTTCATAAAAAAGATGTCCTTTTAGGATATTTGGAATCTGATTGTCCGAGTTTTTGCATTCCAGAGGACTGGTGCAGCTAGACAAGCTTTGGGACCGAGAGGATTGGAATATGGGAGATGTAAGTCTCAGATTATGGTCAGAATTTACAGCTCAAGCAGGGTAGTAGACAAAGGTGATGGAGGTGATGAATAGAGGTACAGCATTGTGATGAGAGGTCTGTGGGTGAGAGAAAACTGAATTCCAAAACGAGTGGGCAAATAATACAATGACTGTATGAGAGGCCATTATTGAGCAAACATGACTGACACTCTGAGATCTACTGACATGGCTTAGACAGAAGCTTCACTTGAGGCTCCTTGGTCCCCCATATATTATGTGTCATTTATAGTAAAGGCCTTCTTATATAGACATTTTGGTACTTTTTTGTACTATTTATAATCCTAAGAAACGTGTTGGATACATATAATAATAGTTGTAACATATTAAGTGTTCATTCATCTGTATTCAAAGCTATTTATAGATATGTATAGGAAATCAGAAGTCAGGACTTGACTTCGGAGTTGCTGATAGATGTCTTGGACACCACTTGACCCAGACTTGATTTAGCTGTTGGTAATTGCCTACACTTGCTCCCATGTAATATCTCTTAGTGTAATTCAAAACATTTTCATTTACCTTACACCGTGTCAAATCTTTTCCACTGTATACTCCGTCATGTCTGTCTTTTATAATGTGAAATTTTCTTAGTATTATACTGCATCTTCTAGACTTGCTGAAGAAGCACATGGAAGATTTCATTTTTCTTCATGTTTTTTGTCAATGCTGTTTCCGTTGCTTTCAATGTTTACAATTTAAGAATTTGCATTTAAGTTGATCTGACTTGTTTAATGTTAGAATAGAATTTAGACGGGTTCACTACATTAGCCTTAATGGCACAAAATTATTTTCAGCTATTTGGTTCAGTTAGCCTAAAAATGAATACATTCATGAGGGAAACACTCTTTGTAGGAATATATATAATATATATATTTCAACACTCGCCACTTTTCACAAGTGACTGAAGATGTCATGTATCCTTTTATACATAAACTGAACATAGCAGCTATCAATCATTAGGAGCAGAAAGTGGATGACAAGCTTATTGTATTCTTTGTTATGTTCAATTAGCCAAAGAGATATTAATCTTTTGTATCACTTGGGCTAATATTCCAACAGACCTGTCTTCATACTATGTTCTTCTTAAAGGGAATGTGTCATCAAAAATGACTTATTGTTTAACTCACGTTTTTATGTTAAACACATTTTTTAAGAATTTCTGGTTATATTTTTTTAAAATTTTCCATATCACTTTCAATATTTTTTAATAATTCCTAAGTCCTGCAGTTTTCACTTTGGCCACTAAGCCTAATAACAGTCTGACACTTCCTGCCCTATAGATAAAGATTCTCAGTATTCTTCTTATTATCAGTAAAAGCAGGGTCAAACTGAAAGGAGACACAAGTGTGTATAAATAACACATAATCAACCAGTCACAAAAGGAGATAGTCACAGCTCTCAGCCCCCTACAGAGTGAATTCTTCTTAGGTCACACAGCATGACTAGAAAACTGTCCTATTGAAGTCTATGGGACAGAAACAGTCTTATGTTTCCTATGTGCATGAAGCTGCTGTAACGTATCTCTCTGATTGCAGTTATAGCTGTGCAAACAAGGCCTAGTGGCCAAAGTGAAAACTGCAGGACTTAAGAATTATTAAAAAATATTGAGTGATACGAAAAATTAAAAAGAAATATAACCATAAATTCTTAAAAAATGTGTTAAACATAAAAACGTGAGTTAAATAATAATTTTTGATGACACATTCCCTTTAAACAAGGCAGCAAAGTATTCTGGTAGGTCTCCTTTAAAAAGAATAGCATTTGTACTTCATATTTATAAAGATTTACCAATTAACACTTTTTGGAACAAAAATAATTGTTTGCTTAGTTAGAAGTTATTAAAAAACATACATTTGTAATGTACTGAGTTGGCTAATAATTGGAAATACTACACACATACTTACATTAGCTTCATAGCCGAACTGATACTTTGTTATAAAAACAGAAATCAAAAAAATAATACTAGTACTCCTTACCTCAAAAGTGATCCTCTATTGCAGGGGTGGGCAATTAATTTTCCCATGGGGCTGCGTGAGAAATTGGGATGATTTTAGAGGGGCGGACTAATTAAAAAAACAAAACCTAGAGTAAACGGGGAAAACTTCGTTTTTGGGGTTTCATTTTGTAGAAACTTACTCTGTACCCTCAGTAAGGCAGGTATATAAATATGTCCCCCAGTAAGCCAGGTATATAAATCTCCTTTCGGTAAGGCAGGTATAGATATACTTCCCCTCAGTCAGGCAGGTATAGTATATAGATAGTTATAGGTCCCCACAGGCAGGTACATAGATAGTTATAGGTCCCCACAGGCAGGTATATAGTTATAGGTCCCTACGGGCAGGTATATAAGTAGATATAGTCCCCACAGGTAGGTATACAGATAGTTATAGGCCAATTCAGTTAGGTATACAGATAGTTAAAGGCCCCCTCAGGTAGATATACACATAGTTATAGGCCCCTTCAGGTAGGTCAACACATAGCTATAGGCCCACTCAGGCAGGTATATTCATAGTTATAGGCCCCCTCAGGCAGGTACATAGTTATAGCTCCCCACAGGCAGGTATATACATAGTTATATGTCCCCACAGGCAGGTATATAGTTATAGCTTCCCACAGGCAAATATATATATATATAATTATAGCTTCGGACAGTCTGGTATATACATAGTTATAGCTCCCCACAGGCAGGTATATAGTTATAGCCCTCCACATGCAGGTATATCCATAGTTATATGTCCCCACAGGCAGGTATATAGTTATATCTCCCCACAGGCAGGTATATACATAGTTATAGTTTCCCACAAGCAGATATATACATAGTTATAGGCCCCCTCAGGCAGGTAAATGCATAGTTATATGTCTAAACAGGCAGGTATATACATATAGCTGCCCACAGGCAGGTATATACATAGCTATAGCTCCCCACAGGCAAGTATATACATAGTTATAGCTTCCCACAGGCAGGTGTATAAACTTATGACCGAAATTAAAAATAACAACACTAATACTTATCTTTCCTCCTTCCTGGCCAAGGCTGGCGGTGTGATGACGTAATCACGCTGAGGGACGCTCCTCCGGCAGCTCCTCGGCCACACAGAGGTATCAGTTTGTGCGCCGAGGAGAGGCAGCGGCGCGATGAGCTTACCTCATCGCGTCGCTGCCCAATTCACACACCAGAGATATTAACAGAAGCGCTGATGGTCCACTGCAGCCTCTCAGCACTACCCAGATGCTAGCGAGCTGGTGGGCCGGATGCAGCCTGCAGGCCGTACAATGCCCAGGTCTGCTCTTTTGGAGAGTCCCTATTTTTGACCCAAATCCCTCTGTCCCATTTTGATTTGATAAATAAGTTTGCATTGATAAACCTACTATATTTCCCACAAAACTGTATATTAGGCTACAATGTATTTATTGTTTAATAATTTGTTGCACGTTGAAACATAAAGGGTGACATGTCCCATTAGGGCTGCACCATTTTTTTGTGTATTTTGCACCATAAAACTGACGCCCTATTCTCTCTATAAATGAACTGTAGTACACCAAAACTAGGCACATTATATGCAAGGCATGACAAATTTGAAAGTGCCTAAAATAGGCACATCATATATGCTAACAATGATATGCTATGCGCCTACATTTTGCTATGCACGTAGATTAGGTGCATCAATTATACTATGCAGATTTTTGACAGGTTCATTCATTCATTCATCTATTCCAAATATCAGCGGAACACTAAAAACTAAGTAAAATATCAAAGGCATATAGGAATTTTTTGAAAATGCATTACTGCTAAGGAATTATGAAAATGTTTAAGCTCACCTCCCAATTGCGTCAAGGGGATCCCAGTACAGGTGAGTTCCTAACACTAAAATGTTACTTCTCTAGGAGCCTGTTCAGACTACAACATCTCAGGGAGTGAAAAGAACTTGCTACTGAATAACCCTCCACTGCTTTAAAAGAGGTAGGCGGAGTGCAACAAGCCAATGAGGCTGCCACACCTCATACAGACTACTAAAACTTTGTTTGACTCTGCACATCCAAAAGCATTTTTTTTTTTAAAAAAACATAAGCATAGGTGCACACTGGCAAGGCAATAACGTATATCTATTCCAAATATCAGCGGCACACTAAAAACAAAGTGCTTTTGGATGCACAGAGTCAAACAAACACCAAACACCAATAGTTCCCAACAGACCATACTGACCATAAGGGGTCATTGGCTTTTCATCGTGGTGGAAAAAATGATACTGCATGCTGTCCAACAAAGATGTGAACACAACCTTATTGTTTCTTATCTAGGCTCAACATTGATGATGCTATTGGATTGAAACCGTGCATGATGAAAGTATGTGTACAGTGATGTCATGTTAAATGAACACAACAGCCAATTGTGGTGACAAAGTGACATCATTTTTCGCAGAAGAGATTGACTGATGAAGTTACAAGTTGTGACAAGATGTCACCAAGGACATCAGGTCATTACCCTAGAATCCAAAAGTGAGGAAATGAGAAAGTATTGGAAATTGTGTTTATATTTAAGGTGCACAAAACCATAATTTAAAATGCTAGAAAATCCATTCATCATGTTTAGTGTTGAGCGATTTTTATCGACAAAGCTGAAATCGGCAAGGTTTTTATGGTGATCGAAATTTCCAGATCATGCGATAATTAAGGTTAAAATCTGTGCATCATCTATTAAGATCGCACCTTTTTCGGCGCTTCCTGTAATTTTGGCGGCCAGCAAATCAGATTACAGAATAGAGCAGGGTGAGATGTGTGTGCGACGTCATGACTGTGATGTGTATGGTTGCGCTTGGCTGGAAAAATCAATGACCTCGTTTTACATAGAACAGCGTTTCCTGTTTCAGCTCAGTGTCTCTCAGCGTCTCATAGGGATAGGAAACCTGCGCTCTGCCTGTGGCCAAACAGCTCAGTCTATTTCTGCACAGAGAAACCTCTACTATTAGCTGTGATCCTTCCAATTTAGTTAGATTAGAGATTTGAACATTTTATGTAGTTAGCTAGAGAAATTTTAAAGCAGGCATCTACCGCTGTAAATTTTACGGCGGTGGGAGCGGGGAGGGGGCCCCCTCGGGCGAAAACTGAAAAGCTCTATCTATAAAGAACACTGGATAAAGTTCACCAAGACTTAGTGTAGACATTGTAGTGGAATATCTTTATTATTAACAAATTTGCTATTGAAATATTTCCTGGATATTGGGGAAGCCTGAACTTTTTATTGGATACACATCATTTCTAGTAACTGCAGGTCTCTTTGTTAGCTGCAAAAAATCCACTTTTTTTATCAGTAAACATTTCAGATAGGTGTTTATTTTCAATTTTAAAACCCATTACAACCTGTGACTGTTGATATATCCACCTTGCAGTTAAATTACAATCCAATCTTGTAGTCAGCACAGGGTTTTTTGTTGCCAAAAATACCGTGTATCGTACGAAAACATCACAGTTACGTGTCTTTGACTTTTGCGGCACCCAGCATTGTTCATTAAACGCGGGCTTTCTACGTAAATTTTAAAGGGGACCCCCGTTCAACGGCTTTTTTCCCGCCGCGTTTTTTCCACGGTTTACGATCGCCCAATCCTCGGAAATCAGTCAGAAACAACCCCAAAAGCCTATTTTCTATTGATTTCAATAGAAAATAGGGTTTCGTCTTTCCACGAGGGCCGAAATTTTTTCCGGCCGGTTTGGGGCCGCCGCGGATTGACGCCCGGCAATCCGGACGGAAAAACAATTGAAAGTCAATTTTTTACGGAGGGGAAATTCACCCCCCTTCAATGTTTTGGAGAGGGTGAATCCGACAGGAAATCGGGTTACAAATACGTGCCACACTTAGGCACTTTTTTTCAACTGATTTTCAACTGATTTCAGAACTTAATTTAAACGACCCGGAAATTTCCCAAATGAAAAATACTTTTTAAAAAAGCCTTTGTGAACGGGGCCCCAAAAACAGAAAAAATTCAATATTCACCACGGGTTAAATTTTAAAAAGGTGAAAAAAATACCGTTTTTATAAAACATAACAGTTAGGGTTTTTTTTTGATTTTTGGGCACACCCACATTGTTTATTGGGGCAGCATCAACGAAAAAATTTTTAAAACACAATTCTATTTTCACCACAGGTGAATTGAAAGGTGAAAAAATATCGTTTATTATCCCAAAAACATAACATTTTACGTGTTTTTTGACTTTTGCACCCCCAGCTTTGGGTTCATTAAACGCAGCATTTTTACGTAAATTTTAAAAACACAATTCTATATTCCCCACGGGTAATTTGGAAAGTGAAAAAAAATCCCGTTTATTATACCAAAAACAAAACATTTACGGTTTTTTGATTTTTTGCGAAACCCACCCATTGTTCTTTGACGCGGGCATCTACGTAAATTTTAAAAAAAGCAATTCTAAATTCACCCATAAATTTGAAAGGTGCAAAAAATAGCTTTTTATTATATAAAACATAACAGTTACGTGTTTTTTATTTTTGCACACCCAGCTTTGTTCATTGACGCAGCAACACGTAAATCTTAAAACAGCAATTCTATATTAAACCACAGGTAAATTTTGAAAGGTGAAAAAAATCCCCGTTTATTATATCAAAACATAACATTCCCGTGTTTTTTGACTTCTCCACCCATTTTTGTTAAATTGTTTGCAGCACCCTTAAACTAAATTTTTAAAAAAACAAATCTTATATTCACCACAGGTGAATTGAAAGGTGCAAAAAATATTTTTTAAATTAAATACCAAAACATAACGGTTTATTGTTTTTTTTGACTTTTGCGCACCCAGCATTGTTCATTGACGCACATCAAACGTAAATCTTAAAACACAATTCTATTTCACCACAGGTAAATTTGGAAAGGTGCAAAAAAAAACCGTTTTTTTATATCAAAAAAACAAACCTTTCCCGTTTTTTTTAAAACTTTTGCGGAAAACCCAGCATTTTTTCTTTGAGGGCACATCTACGAAAAATTTTTAAAACAGCAATTTTTTATTTTCCCACCACAGGTATTTAAAAGGGTTTGAAAAAAATACCTTTTATTATATCAAAACAAAAACATTTACGTGTTTTTTGACTTTTGCCACACCCAGAAATTGTTCATTGACGCAACCCACAAACTAAATTTTAAAACAAAAATTTTCAATATTCACCCCCAGGTGAATTGAAAGGTGCAAAAAATATCTTTATTATCCCAAAACATAACATTTTATGTGATTTTTGACTTTTTGCGCCCCCCAAAAATTGTTCATTGACGCAGCATCAACGTAAATTTTTTAAAAACAGAAATTTCTATATTCACCACAGGTGAATTGAAAGGGGGGCAAAAAATCCCGGGGAAAATTTATATAAAAAACATAACATTTTACGTTTTTTTGATTTTGGCCACCCCACATTTTTTCATTGACGCAGCATCAAAACTAAATTTTTAAAACAGCAATTCTATTTTTCCCCAGGGAATTTTGAAAGGTGCAAAAAAACCTTTTTATTATACCAAAAAAAAAAACCGGTTACGTTTTTTTTTGACTTTTGCGCCCCCCAAAATTGTTTCATTGACGCACATCTATGTAAATCTAAAACAGCAATTCTATATTCACCACGGGTTAATTAAAAGGGGTGAAAAAAACCCCCCGTTTTTATTTTCAAAACATAAAAATTTACGTGTTTTTTTTTTTTTTTGCCACCCAGCTTTGGGTTCATTAAACCAGCATCACGTAAATCTTAAAACAACCAATTCTATATTCACCACAGGTGAATTAAAGGTGAAAAAAATACCGTTTTTTTATACCCAAAACATAAAGTTACGTGTTTTTTATTTTTTGCGCCCCCAAGCATTTTTTCATGTACCAGCATCTACGTAAATCTTAAAACAGCAATTCTTATTCCCCAAACAGGTGAATTAAAAGGGTGCAAAAAAAACCTTTTATTAATAAAAAACATAACAGTTACGTGTTTTTTGCCCTTTTTCCCAAAACCCCACTTTGTTCTTTGGACGCAGCACTACGTAAATCTTAAAACAGAAAATCATATTCACCAAAAGGTTGAATTAAAAGGGGTGCAAAAAATATCTTTTAAATTTTACCAGAAAATAACAAGTTTTTTTTTTTTTGTTTTTTTTATTTTTTTTTTTGCCGGATTGCATTTTTTTGGGGGGTTTTTTTTTAAAACCCCCGAAAAAAAGGGAAAAACCTCCCCTTAAATCCCCGAAAAAAAAAAGAAAAAAAACCCCCCCCCCCCCCCCCAAAAATATTAAAAACTCCCCCAAATTGAATTGGAAATTCAAAAAAAAACCCCCAAGGTTTATTTATACCAAAACATAACAGTTACTGTTTTTTGACTTTTGCACACCCGAAATTTTTCATTGGGGCAAAACAACGTAAATTTTAAAACCCGCAATTTTTAAATTCACCCCAGGTAAAATTAAAGGTGAAAAAAAATACCTTTATTATATCAAAACAAAACCCGGGTTCCGTTTTTTTTTAAACCTTTTGCGCACCCAGCATTGTTAAATTGCCCGCAGAAACTACGTAAATTTTAAAAACCCGCAATTCTTTTTTTTCACCACAGGAATTAAAAGGGAAAAAAAACCCCGTTTATTTTTTATCAAAACATAACAGTTACTATTTTTGATTTTTGCGCACCCACATTGTTCATTGCCCGCAGCACTACGAAAATCTTAAAACAGCAATTCTATATTCCCCAACAGGTAAATTTTGAAAGGTCAAAAAAAATCCCGGGTTTTTTATACAAAACAAAACATTTTTACGTATTTTTAAACTTTTGCACACCCGCATTGTTCTTTGACACGGGCCACTACGTAAATCTTAAAACAGCAATTTTTAAAATTCACCACAGGTGAATTGAAAGGTGCAAAAAATATCTTTTATTAAAACCAAAACATAAAAAGGTTTAGGGAATTTTTGACTTTTGCGCACCCCCAATTTTTCCCCTTTGCCGCAGCATCTACGTAAATTTTAAAACAGCAATTCTTTATTCCCCACAGGTGAATTAAAAGGGTTGCAAAAAAAAATCTTTTTATTAAAACCAAAAATAACATTTACGTGTTTTTTTGATTTTTGCGCCCCCAGCATTTTTCATTGACTTTTAGCATCTATAAATTTTAAAAACAGAAATTCTATATTCCCACAGTAAAAGAAAGGTGCAAAAAATACCTTTTAAATTATACCAAAAAAAATAAAAATTTACGTTTTTTGACTTTTGCGAAACCCACATTTTTTCTTTTACCAGCATCTACGAAAATTTTAAAACCCAGAAATTTTCTAAAATTCACCCGGTTGAATTGAAAAGGTCCCAAAAAAAAACTTTTAAATATCCCAAAAACAAAACGTTACGTTTTTTTTTGACTTTTGCACACCCACATTTTTTTTGACGCGGGGAATCACGAAAATCTTAAAACAGCAATTCTAAAATTCACCCCCAGGGGAATTAAAAGGGTTCAAAAAAAAACCGGGTTTATTTATCCCCAAAACCAAAACCCAAGAAGGGTTTTTTTTTGGAAATTTTGCCCGGGGTTCCAATTTGTTGTTAGACCCCTTTGCATTTAAAAATTTGAATCCAGCAATTTTGTTTTGTTAGGGGGAAATTTTTGGGTATAGCTGTTTTTTTCCGCTTTAATAAGAGACTTTCCAAAACTTTTTTCCATACCTTCTAAAATTTTTTATATTTCTGAACAGGGGAGCAAAATGCGGTGGAAAAACGAGCAAAGGGGGGGGTAGCACATGGGGGTTAGAGGTACGGGGAAAAGGGTCCCTTTTTCCCAGGGGCTGGCGACAACACGCTTTCCCAGGGGATCGCAGTTCCCGGAAACCCGGTCGGGGCCCCTGTCATCCGGGGCCCAGGGCCCTTAAATTTCAAGTAACAAACCCATCGCGCCAATCTGCCCCTTCAGGGGTTTTAAATGCACCTGAAACAAGCAGTTTTAACCTCCTCTTCCTCGCAGTCCCCCCAAAAATTCGTCTTTCAGCATAAACAGCACCCCGTCCAACATAAACCCAGCCCAAAGGGTCAACTCGTGTACCCCCCACTGTGGATAATCCCTTGTCTGAAAAACCTTTTGGGATAAAAAAATCCCGGTTTGGGGTCAGAAGCATGTTAAAAAAAATCAAGAGGATAATTTGGGTCCTCTCTAAACGCCCATTTTACTGATCCATCAGGGGAAGGGAAGGAACCCGGGTCAATCGGGCAAAAATCCCGGGGGGGCCCGGGCAACGCCTTGAAATTTTGCCCCCTTGCTTGTACCCGCACTTCGGATGCAGAAAAGTCGGGAAACACCAAGTCACCTGTGTTGATGATGATGATGAGGATAAACGACATTGCGGACCCATCCGGGTCTTTTCCGCAAATTTTTTTTGCGAGCGTTTTCATCAGGGACAGGGGGAAGACAAAGGGGAAAGTGTCAATAGGGGGTCCCCCAAAAAAAAGGGGTAGGGCTTTCGCAAAAGTTCATTTTTGATATGTTTTCCGCCACCAAAGGGGTTCGGCGAAAACCCCCGCTCCTCCCCTTATGGGCCGTCAAAAAGGTCCAGGCCCTCTAAAACCCCCTTGGGGGGGCCCTTTTTGGGGAAAGCCTCTGATTCACCCACGGGGTTTTCCCCCCAAAAATCCCCCCCCGCCTTTGCCGTAAACGCAAAAATTTGGGGCAAAAAACCTTAAGGGGTTTTAACCCACCCCCAAACATGCCCTATTCACATCCCCAAGGCCGAAGGGCATGATTTTTAAAATTGGGGGGAAACTCTTGGCCAAAAAAAAGGCCCCAACCAAAACCGCCGGGCCTCCCCAACCACTGTCACACCCTCTGTCTCCGCCTCCTCCCCCTTTCCCGCCACCACCAAGCGTTCCTCAGCTTCCCATGCCTCTCAGAGTCATGATCAGGGATCAGCCCCCCGCTTCCCGCCTCCACCCCCGGGCCCCAGTAACCCACCACACCCAAACCCAAAACCCCCCTACCCCTTCTCCTTCCGGGCCCGTTTAAAGACCTTCACGCCCTTTCAGGGGGGGGCCCCCCCCTTTTTAAACAGCCAGCCCTTTTGTCTTCCAGGTTTTGGGGGCAGAAGAAACCTTTAAAAACCCCAAAAACCCTCCAAAAGCCAAAAAACCCGAAAGCGGCATTGCCAGGCTTTTTGGGCCTGGAAATGTTGCCTTCCGTTTTGGTGGACACAGATGGGTTTCCGCCACTCATGGCCCTCCCTGCCCCCCAATACCAGGGTCCGAGCAGGCTTTTTTTTTGCCAAAAAACCCTTCCCCGCCCGGCCAGCCACGTTTTCATCTAAAATTTCAAGCGCGTTGTCCCGCTCTGTGTCCGGAAAAAGTCCATCTCACCCCGACACATGGACTAGTTTAAACAAAAGGCCAAAGGGCCCCTATAAACTTGTGCAGCTCAAATGGGTGAGCTTTGGGGGGATGTCTCCCGGGGGGGACGGTTTGGCCTCAGGCCCCGGCCCACCCCTCTCAAAACCGCTGGGGTTTGGGGCAGGCTCCCTTTCCCCCCAAGGTCCTCTGGTGGCATCACTGCCCAAAAGAAAAACCCCCAAACCCTGTTGAAAAATCTGCCCCTTAGACCGGGCCACACAAAAGGCCCGGAGCTGTGGGAAGGCTCTAAAAACAACGAGACCGAGCCTGGGTGGGTGACAAGAACCTTGTGCCAAGGGAAGGGGGGTGTGCCATAAAAGGGGGAAATCTGCTGGCCGCCCTTAAGATCGGTAGGCTGGAGGGACAACCCCTTGCCTGGCACATGTCATGAAAAACCCTTTTCGTCCATTAAATTTTTTTTAAAAAAGCTAAACCCGGGGCTGGAATGCCTGCGGGAAAAAAAAGGGTCAAAGGGCTGATTTCGCACTTTCCCGGGCCTTCCCCCCCAAAACCCCGCTTCGTCCCGCCTGGCTGCCTTGCAGCGTCACTCGGCCCCCCCCAACCGTCCCATTTTTGAAAGGGGCAACACGCCCGGAAATTCCCCCCCTCCCATTCTCCAGCAATTGGGGGCAGCACGCAAAAAGCCATTACCCCAGGGGGCGAAGTGGGCACATGGGCCCGACAAGCAAACGGTAAAGGACCTCGGGGGTTGAAACCCCCGAGAGTGGAGGCAGGGAAAGAGGGTCTGCACCAACCTTTTCCATTTTTTAAGAAGCCACCCAAAAAGGCAGGCCCGGGCAATGCCCTTGTCAGCATGAACATTGTGGTGTCTTAATTTTTGGGAAAAATCGTTGGAAAAACTTGAAACAACAGGTCCCGGGCCCCGGCGGGGGGGGGGGGGGAAGGGGACGGGGCACAGGGGCCCCAAAACCGGAGCCTTTTCCCCTCCGTCAAATCCACAAGGCCCGACAGTTTTCACAATTTCATCGGTCTTCATTTTGGGAGTGGTTTTTTGGGGGCCAGAGCTAGTGCAAGGTGCCCATCAGCTCTCAGGGTGCATCAACAGGCCCAAATCAGGGCTGTGTTGAAGCTGTGGGCCCGGGGGGCAGCGGAGGGGGAGGAGGTATTCCTAGAACCGATGTTTTTCGACTCCCTGCCTTGGAAAGAGGGTTTGGCCCCCAATTTAAAGGGGGAGGAGGAAGGGTGAGGAAGGGCAGTTTGCTAGTGGCCCCCCCCACCCAGAGGCTTGGGGGAAATCAAAAAGGGGCCCCTCTCTCACAAGATGGGTGGGTGCTCCCCTTTCCCCCCAACCCTTTATCCTCGCATTAAGGCCATCAAAAAGAACAACATTTTCTGGGGGGCCCCCCCTCCTGGATTTCCCCCTTTCAAATCAAAACTCAGCACTTTCCTTCCACGCACCCACCCAAATAGAGAGTAAAATGCAGGAAAAGGGGACCTTGCCCGATTGTCAACTGGAACATCTGTTTCTCCTGCTTCACGTTCCCCAAAATTCCCCGGTGGAACCCAAAATCAGGGGACGTGACAAACATTTGAGTTGGGGCCCAAATAGGGGTAGCGGCAGAGCAGGCAAAGGGGGCAGAAGCCTAATGGGGGACCCCCCGCAATCTTTGTTTACCAAAACCCCAACCCCAAAAGCATGGGAATGCAGGGCACACATCCAACCCCACAGAGATCAGCTTAAGATCCTGGTGGGACACTATCGCGTCTCAACACCGATTTTTTTTTGCATGTGTTTTTCCCGGGCCCAATAGACTTCTGGGGATCCAAAAAATGGACAATGGCCCGAGCTGGCCCATCACCCATAGAGGTGTTGTCCTTACCAGCACCAGCGTCATATTTTTTGCGGGAAACCCTTCAACACAAACTGGAGGGGTCAAACAGACAAACGCATCCGGGTTTCCCCCAGATTAAAAGGGGGATCGTTTTACTTTCATCAAAATGAATTTAGGCCCCGGATCTCTGAGGGTGTTGTGGCCCCAATTTTCCCAGGTCACCGTTTGTTGCCCCATCTACTTCACATTCCTTTTCAAACAAAATGGTCCCCCTTGAAAACTTTTTTTTTTTTAAAAAGAAACATTTCTTTCTGCAATTTTTTTTTCTCTTTTTCCCCAAAAATTTTTATTTTGCTGGTTTTGGGTGTGAGGAAGGGAAAAGACAGCAAGGTTTCATGACAACACCGTATTCCCTTTTCTCACTTTATCTTTAAAAAAGTTTTTTTGCATTGTCAATGTTTTTTAGGTCAGTTGCCCGTGAGAAACAGCTATAATTTAAGGTCCTTTTGGGAAAAGAAAAGGGGGCTTCTAAGGGCATTTCTCCCTCACATTTTTTAATAGGGGGGGCTGAGAAAAAGTTAAATTTTTAAATTTTTTTTTGGGGCATGGACTGTGAGAAAACACAATAAACCCTGGTCCCTTTTGGGAACCCGAAAAGTGGCCCCTTTTAATGGCATTTTTTCCCTCCAAAATTTTTTTAAAAGTATTTTGAGAAGTCATTTTTTATAATTTTTTGGGTCATGCTGGGTTTGAAAATGCAGCAATACTACAGGTCCTATTATAAAAAAAAGTTTTTTCTTTTAACAGACATTTGGTTTTTTTCCAATTGACCAAAGTGGCTCAAAAGGTCATGCTTTGAATTTTTTTTGGGGGGATTTTGCTTTGAAAATCAGCATTTCTAACAGGTCCTATTCCCAAAAAAAAGGGTTTTTTCTAATAACATTTGTTCTTTACAAAATTTTCAAAAGTGGGTCATGGGTCAGCTTTGGGAATTTTTTTGGGGGTTTTTGCTGTGACATGCAGCTATACTAGAGTCCTAATTTTAAAAAAAGTTGTTTCTAACAGACAATTTGGGTTTTTCACCCAAATTTTCCAAATTTGGCCTTTTAAGGGGCATGCTTTAATTTTTGGGGGGATTTTTCTTTGACATGCAGCTATCAAAAGGTCCTATTCTAAAAAATTTTTGTTTTTAACAGACATTTGTTTTTCACAATTATCAAAAATGGCCAAGGGTGATGGTTTGCTGTCAGAAACAGGAAAAAGGGAGGACACTGTTAATGGGCACATATTCAAAATGACTTGTTTTTTGGCAAGATCTTTAACATAGGGTAACAAATTTCCCCGTATTGAGACAACCCATTTAAAAACCCAAAAAAAAAAAGAGAAACAAAGAAAATGGTGTGGGTTCCCTCCTATTTTAAAAATGTGTTTTTTTTGAATTAAAATACTTTAAAAAAATTTCATTTTTTAAAAAAAATAGCTGGGTTTAAAAAAAATTTTTCTGAAATTTTACCAAAGGGGGGTACAGGAAAAAAATTTACCCAAAAATTTGGGTTTTTTTTAGGAAAGGGCATGGAGTAAAGGAGGCCCCGGAAAAAAAAAAAGGGTTTTTAGACACCATTTCCTTTCCCCGCACGTTGAGTAAAATGAAAAAAGAATGCCAAGATAAAAGGCAACCTGGGTGTAACAGGAGCGTTAACCCACCAATATTTCCAAGTGAAAACTCAATTGGTCCCACTCAACAGGAGGGGGCAAGCGCTAAACCCCGGTATTGACTGGTTTCTGAGGAAGGCTTGGGGTTCTCACCCCTTCCGGGTTCCGCACCTGCTTTTAGCACGACAGTTTTTTATTGCTGCGTCATCAGGGGGATTTTTTAACCCGCGTGTTAAAAGATGACGGAACCCCCAGCCTGGGCTCTCACCGCACCCACTGTTTCTCCGGGCCCCGGGGCAAAGTGTGGCCCAACAGGTAAGTCAAGTCCAGTTCAACAAAAAAGGGGGTTGAAAGACTTTCCTTTTTTCCGGGACTTTTTAAATGTGGGGGTCATGAGGTTTGGGGCTCCCTGCTGGGGGGCCCCGGGGCAAGTATAAACAATGTCCAGTTTAAACTAAAATGGTTGGGTTTAAAAACTCCTTTTTTTTTCCCGGGACTTTTTAAAAAGTGGGGGTTTATGCAGGGTTTTGGGGGCATGCTTTTGGCCCAGGGGGCAGGGATATTTAAAAGTCCAGTTCAATAAGATGATGGTTTTAAAACATACTGCCTTCTTTTCACTTTTTAATTTTTGGGTGATGCAGGTTTTAAGGGTTTAGGCTTTTGGTACAAACAGGGGTAGTAATGGTCCGGGGACTTTTTTCTGTGACTTTTTAAACCCAAAGGGGTTGCCTAAGATGGTTAAAACACGTAACCATTTACTGTTTTTGGAAGTTAATTTCAGCTTTCCCAGCCTTTTTTTGGGTTTTAATAATGAAGGGGGTTGTTGCTCTCCCCCTAGACTTTAATGGTCAACCTTCCCCCAAAAAACCGGCCCCCACTATCGAAAAAAAAACCCTTTTCGATAGCGGGCCCACAATCGACTTCGAATTTTGATCTCGATAGCCAAGCCCCTTTTGCTCAACACTAATCATGTTATTTATTGATACCACTTTTACCATAAAACAAAATTAAAATGAATTTCTTTTTTCCAAAGGGGCAAAATGATCCCTGCTACGTATTCACTCTCCAGAAAATAAAGTCCGGGTGAAAGTGACTTTGATTTATCAAAATGCATTAATACCTGTTTCTTGTCTGTATAGGATTTCTTTAGACCACATTGGGAAAGAAAAAAGAAATAAACATGACACATGTTTCTTTCACTTCAGATCTAAATCACTTTGACACATTTATCTCAATGGTTAGCTGTACATACAAATGCCTTTTACATGCTGATGAAAAGAACACCTTTCTTTCAATGCTTAGCATGTAAAGCAATGAGACTGAAAGGAAGAATTTGCTAATTACTAATGCTCTGTTGGATGCCTTGAGGCTAAGCAGGCATCCGGCTTGCACCTTACAATAGCCTGAAATGTAATTGAATGTGTTTTTATACCAAACTACAATGTATAGAAGTTTAGTAAACTTACAGTTGAAATCATAAGTTTGCCTACACTATATAAAAAGAGACTTCTGAAAGTTTTTCTCACTATGTGACATGATTTCAGAATAAACCTTACCTGTTTTAGGTTTATTAGGATTATCAAAATTATTTATATTCATCAAATGCCAGAATAATGAGCGATAATTTTTTAAGGAATTTTTATTACTTTCTGCAATGTCAAAAGTTTGCATACATTTCATTAGTATTTGGTAGCATTGTCCTTAAACTGTATGACTTGGGTCAAAAATTTTGAATATCCTTCCACAAGTTTCTCACAATAGTTGGTATTAAGTTTGGTTCATTCCTCCTGACAGAACTGGTGTAACTGAGCCATGTTTGTAGGTTGCCTTGCTCGCACCTGCCTTTTCAGCTTTGCCCATAGATTTTCAATAAGATCAGGGCTTTGTGATGATCATTCCAAAATATTGACTTGGTCATCCTTAAGCCACTTTTTAACCAGTTTAGCTGAATGCTTTGAGTCATTGTCCATTTGAAAGACCCATTTCCGCTCCAAGCTTTAACTTCCTGGCTGATGTCTTGATGTTGCTTCAATATTGCCACATAATTATCTTTCCTCATGATCATCTATTTTGTGAAGTGCACTAGTCCCTCCTGCAGCAATACAACCCCACAAAATGATGCCATCACCCCCATGTTTCACAGTTGGGATGGTGTTCTTAGGCTTGCAAGCTTCTCTCTTTTTCCTCCAAATGTAACGCTGTTTATTATGGCCAAAGAGTTCAATTTTAGTTTTGTTAGACCACAGGACATGTCCCGAAAATGTTAGTCTTTGTTCCTGTGGGCATTTGCAAACATTAATCTGGCTTTTATATGTTTATTTTGAAATAATGACTTCTTCCTGGCAGAGAGGCCTTTCAGCCCATGTTGATACAGTACTCGTTTTATTGTGGATAATGACACAATCTTACCAGCTTCCTCCACCATCTTCACAAGGTCTTTTGCTCTTGGGTTTATATGCACATGTCGGACCAAAGCAGGTTCATCTCTGAGACACAGAACCCGTCTCCTTCCTAAGCAGTATGATGAGACACAGAACCCATTTATTTCCTGTGCGGTATGATGACTAGACATTCCCATCTTGCTTGTACTTGCGTATAATTGTTTGTACAGATGAAGAAGGAACCTTCATGTATCTGGAAATTGAACCCAAGAATAATCCAGACTTGTACAAGTCCACAGTTTTCTTTCTGATATATTGGCTGATTTCTTTAGACTTTCCCATGAGGTTACACACAGAAGCAGTGTGTTTTTGGTGTGCATGAAAAAATACATCCACAGGGGTGTCTCTTATTAAGTCAGATATTGCCAATAAACCTATTAGAAGCTTCCAAAGACATGACATCATCATTGAGATGGGCGAATTGATTCTAATGAAGTGGAATTCGTTTACAATTTCAGGAAAACTTCGGTTCTGAACGAAGTCGAAGTTTAGGGGACTTCGGGTGAACGAAGTGTGCTTTTCATTGATAAAATGGCTGCGAGCACATGGCGTTACATGGGGCAAAGCACTCTGGGAGGAAGAACGGCGTGACATGTGCAGAGATGAAGCCAATCAGAGACCGGCGGGATTCTGTGACGTCTCCGCACTATATAAGTCCAGGCGCGACGCTGGGAGCTCACACTCCTCTCACTGTACTGATCAGGGAAGGTGCTGCTGCGGCTGATTGTGATGCTCTTACTGAAGAACTGATTTTTATACAGCGATTTTTGTGGGGTGTCTCAGCTTGTCTCAGAGACTGCTTCTCTTAATGTTCTATTCTGATTTTTTGGGGTATTGGATCTGAAGTCCAGTGTGCGTCCACTGCTGCTGCATATACATTTTAATGCTATCTGCTCACAGCACATTGAATATCAAAGGGGGATCTAAGCCAGTTCCTGTTGTATTCATTTAAAGAAACGGGCTTTTTACAATACAAATACCACTTCATTTTTTCTGCCAATTCTTTTTGCGCAATTTACATCCAGGGGTTAATTAAGCGTTATTTTTCTGCGTGGTGGACTCCAAGAAACCGTCTTTTTCACTGCCAAAAAATACAATTTTTCCTGTAGCATAATTCACAAGCGAAGGTTAATTACAATTTTTTCTCTTGTTGTTAGCGTAAAAAATACGCCATTGAAACCCACGCACAAAGCTAGTAGTTTGTGGCTGCTCAATTCCTGGGCGCAACTTACATCCAGGGGTTAACTAAGTATTTTTCTGTAGTTGTACTCAGTAAAAGAAACTTTCTTTTTCACCGCCACAGAATAAATTCTGTAGCATAATTCATATCCGAAGGTTAATTAAACCCGTTTTTTGCTTTTACATTCATAAAATACACAGAGTTTTTAAACGGCACAAGTCAATTTTTTCCTGGCCATTTGTGGGCGCAGTTTATGTCCAAGGGGTTTCCCAAGCTTGTTAGTGGGTTCATTTGGAGTCAAATACAGGGGGTGTATTTATCAGATACAGATATCTTCATTAAATAGTGTCTTACATTTTAGAACAAACCCGTATGTCAGACAGAGAGGTGGCAGGCTCTTCACCTGGGTGGCAGTGGCACAAACATTCCTGGGGCAGGCCCGGTGCAGCACAGCAAGGGGACGTCGCAGCAGGGGCACTCGGTGAGGCCACAACTGCCGCTGTCATCTAGCGGCCGTGTGTTGTTCAGCAACCCAATGGTTCTTGATTGGTTGACTAGGTCATCCACTTCCTCCCAGATGACATCTGACAACCCCAGCCAAGAGTCGGTGGGAACGTCAGACACAACCCTTAGGCGGCAAAGTATAGATGTGGAGAGTGGCATGGGAGGTCATGTTGTGAGGGATCAGCCTCTGCATACCAAGACCGGTGATGAGGACAGCAGTGACGATGAAACACAAATTGATGATGATGTAGCCGACCGCATTTGGGGGAGCTGGGTAAAGAAAGAGCTTCATCATGGGTCAGTAAAGAGGCACATTTGCGCTTTCGGGGCAGCGGCCAGCCAGCAATGGGTTTTTGGCCGTGATCAGCAGGTAGCAGCAGTTGAGGCCCGGGAGCCAAGGGGCCGGGGGGTGGGAAAACCCGCTTCGCAGGTAAAAAGAAATTTAGGGGCACGGGGGTCCCCGAGGCACCGGTTTTATAAAACTTTTTTGGGGGAGCGTTGGCGGTAAAATCACTACTCGGGGGTTGGCAGATTTTTCTAAGAAAATCAGGAGCCGAAAAAAGGTATAGGTAAAAAACTGGGGGCAAAAGTAAAAGCGTGGCCAGGGAGCTAACTTTTGGCACCAACCCCTTTTCAACAAAAGCGCTCCCCCATCCGGGCCTTTAAAAACCGTGCCAATGTGGGGGTCCCCCTAGCCCTCCCAGCATCCAAAGCCATTCAAGCTCCACCACCTCTGCAAAGGGAACTGTTTTCTTTGACATCATCCCCCCTTCCCAGATGCTCCTGCTCCCCTATTTCTTTGGCCCACCCAGTGGGTTCAGCGGGGCGATTGCAAAGAACAACATATCCGCCCCAACCCAAACCAAGGGTGAAAGCAGCTGACCTTTGTTTCCTTTCCAAGTTGTTGGTTTTTGGCAGTCCCTCCCCTTTCCAAATGGGGGAAAATTGCCCCACAGAAAAATAATGGCTTTGCCGACCCAAGGGAATTCCCAACCCGTAATTTTTCCCCCAAAAAAAGGCAGTCCCCCAGCCTTCAAAAAATATGAAAGAACAAAAGTGGGCCAGCCCTTTGAGTTTTATGGGTTTTTTGTTCCAAGGGGCCGGGCAGCGGGGCCCGTCTGAAGCTTTAACTACTCGGGGCCATACATTCCTTTAAGGGCCCACGGGGTAAATTTTTTTTTCCTTTCCAAAGGCACACCAACAACTTGGACAGGAAACGCCGCTTTCCCCCCCCACTTTTTCAAACGCGGTTTCCCTGCGCCAAGGGTCCGCCCCCCTCCCCACCACCACCACCATCACTAAAGCCTCCAAAATTACGGGCCCATAAAACCCAAAATTTGAAAGGGAAACACTGTCACGCAGTCTACACCTGGCTTGCCTCGGCAAACCCAGTCACACAGGGGGGGAAATGCCCCGGTAAATGCGCAAGAAATCATGTGTGTTTTCCCCCGGGCCCCAACCCTTCAAATCGGAACCATGGTAGGGACAATGGGAGGAACAGGGGGTCCGCCTGCCCGAGGGGGGATGGCCTTGTCCCCTCCCAGGGCGCCCTTTTTCAATCTGGTTGTAAAAAGGGTTTTCCTAAAAGTTTTTTCCCCAATTTTCAAACTTTCTGAAAATGGCCGGGAAATTTTTCTGCACTTAACCCCCAAATTCCTACAAACCCAAGGAACACCCCCCCTCGAATTGCAGCGCAGAAGCCTCCCCAACACACTCTGATATGTGATTTTTCCCCCCTTGGAATTCCAGCCTGCACTTTTGGGGGAACCAACTGTTTTAACAGAAAAAGGGCCCATTAACAAATTTTTGATGATCCAGGTTAACAGGTTTACCCCCCCTTTTAACTTAAAAGCCCACCCATGGCACTCTTTCTGACACCTGCCGTTTTTTGGAGGCCATTCGAGGAGGCCCACTTATTTTCAGCCCGCCAGACAACGGATGAAAAACGTCATTCCACTGTTTCTTTGCCTTTGAAAACGAAAAAATCTGTCTGGGCGGGGACTGAATTTTGGGCGACTACATCTCGCCCCAAAAATGACCCTGCGGGGGACTGAAATGGGGGGGAGGGGGGGACTTTGGGAGCAAAGCTTTGTCGGTAAAATTTGAGGGGATTTTCACCCAGTGACAAGAGAGGGGGAGCAAGCAGCTGGATAGGTAGAGGGAAAGATGAAAAAGAGAGGCAGATGCCCCCAAACCCCGGGGCAGTTTTACATGGAGATGGGGGCCCGGGCCCCCCCTTTGGGGAACATTTTGTAAGGGCCCGCACATGCTGATTTCCTGGCAATGACACCCGAAAAACCCACTTTCCAAAAGAGGTTTATTTCTGGCTCTCACCCTTTTGGACTCCCCTCCCCCGCCCCAAAATGGGTCCCTTTTTTCCCACTATTAAGGGAACAAACTAAAATTATTTAAAGGGAAATCCCCTAGCCCAGTTGGCCGCTGCCTAAGTGGGGCATCGCCCCCCCTCCTCTACATCTGACCGGGGGGTTCCTCAGCGCTCACTTTACAACTCCCGGGGGGGGTTTGGGGGAAAAGGGGGGGGGTTTAGACAAAACCAGCTCCATCACAGCAACCAAAGTCGGGAGTCCCTGATAAAGGCACTTCCTTTCACCCCCAGTGAGGGGGGTCGCCAGCACACGGGACCTGGCAGGCCCCAAACCAACAGGGGGGCCTATTTGGGAAACACTCTGCCACCCCCATTGGGAAGTTAGAAGATCCCCCTGGACAAACGGGGCAGCCAAACGGATTGTGGGGAGTAATTTGGGCCAAATTGGGCAGGGAAAAAAAAAGCTGTCCCCCCGGGCCATTAGTGTGGCATCAAGGGGTTTTGGTTCCCATGCGGGGGGGGCCCATCTTTACCCCAAGGAAAAGAACCCCCCCCCGTTTTGTCCACAAAATGTGGAAGATTTGCCCTTTTGTAAAATTTAATCAGCTGGATGGGTTCGGGTTTTCCACACCCCAAATTTGCCTTGGGCTTAAACCCAAAATCACCATGACGCCCCCCCAAACGTGAGAAATGATTCGGGGTTTCAAACTCCCCCCTTCCCCCCCCCGCCACTTTTCTGATCCCGCCCCCCGCCTGATCCACACATTTTCTGCCTTTTCCTCCTTTTGGGCCAAACCCACCTCCACACTTGTCAGGTGCCACTCTATGCCCCCATCTGCGCTGCTTTTCGTGCCGTGACATCCCCCTTGTTATTGTCCACTCTTGCCCCTCTTTCTGCTCCCCGTTTTGTTCCCGCGGCCCACCTACACCCCTGTGTCATTGTCCACCTCTGTTCCCAAAGGGCTGTTGTCCTCCCCGCCGTCACCCCCCACTCTCGTCATTGGGGCCACTCTGTGGCCACTCCTGTTTTTCCCACCTCCAAATGAAAAATTTGTTTCACTGACGACCTCTGCTGTTCGCCGGCCCTCCACACGGGTCTTGTGCCCTCGTGGCCTACTCCTGTTTTTGGGCCCCCCCAAAGAATGTATTTGCCACTGCCTGCCCTCTTTGCTGGCTGCGGGCCGGCCCCTCCCCACTTTGTCTTTGGCCACTCTGTGGCCTACTCCTTTTTTTTGCCCCCTCCAAAGGGTTCATTGTGCCCTGCCCTGACCCATTGCTCCCTGCGGGTCTGACCCCCCACACGGTGTCATTGTCCACTCGGGGCCAATTCCTTTTTTGCCACCTCCAAAATGGATTGTGCACTGACAACCTCATGTTTCTGCTTCCTTGCCCTCCACACTGTGTCTTTTGTGCCACCGGGGCCCTTTTCCCTTTTTTGGGCCCACCTCCAAATTCATTTTTCCACTGCCTCCCTCATGCTGCTGCGGGGCTGCTTTTGTAAACTCCCTCTCTGTCTTTGTGCCACCCCCCCTGTGCCTACTCCTTTTTTTTCCCCCCTCCAAAATTGTCATTGTGCCCCGGGTTTGACCCATGCGCCTTTGGCTGCTGCGTAACCCCAATTTGTGTCATTGTCCCACTCGGTTGGCCACCCTGTTTTCCCCCACCTCCCAAATTTATTGTTCCCCCGACTCCTCATTTTGTTTTTTCCTCCCCCTTTCCACATGTTTCCCAAAAATTTCCCTTTTGGGGGTTTTTTACCCCTTTTTTTGCCCCTTTTTCCCGGGAATTTTTTTTGGGGCCACTGCCGATCATGTTCGTTCTCCCTAAACACCTTGTTTTGGACCCCAACCCTTTCCGAAAGTTTGTCACTCTTCTGCCCCCTCAGGTCGGGCCCTGGGCTGTTTTTTCGTGACCTCCAAGTAATTGGCCACCCGGCCCAAATTTTTTAAAAAATTCCAGAATGCCAAAAATTTTGGTTCCCCCTTTCTATTCATCTTTGCTTGGTTGGAAAATATAATTTTGTGTTTTTTGTTTCCCAAAAGGTAAAAAAAACCAAAAAAAAATTGTTTTCCTTCCGGGCCAGATAAAAATTAAAATTTTTTGGTAACCAAATTTTTGCCATAAGTTTTTAAAGGTTTTTTTCCCATGTTCGATGTGAAAAAATATCATTTCCCTTTTTGGCTTAAAATTTTTTTAAAGTTTTCCCCTTTTTAAAAATCCCGGGAAAATAATTTATTTTTTAAGGATTTAAACGGACGGTTTTTAAAATAAAATGGGGAAAGTCAAATAACAACAACTTTTTGTTTTAAGAAAAAAAAAGGGGTTTTGATATACTTTTGGCACCCCACCCTATCGCACCCAAAAAACCCCTGTTTTTTCCCCCCTTTCCCTCCCCCGAAGAATTCCCCCAAAAAAAATTTTTTTGGGAAAATAAAAAAGGGTGCCAAAAAAAAATTTTTTTTTTAAAATTTCCGATTTAAAAAAAAAATTTTTTGGGAAAATCAAGTTTTAAAAAAAAATTTTTTGCCTTTCCAAAAGAAAAAAAATTGTTAAAAATTTAAAATCCTCCCCATTATATTTTTTGGGCATTTCCAATATTTTTACTTTTTTGGTAATCCCAAAAATTGAAAAAAAATTGAAAAAGGTTTATTTGTTTCCCCTATCGGGGTTGGGGGAGAAAAATAGGCATACCCCCTTTTGGTTTTACTTTAAAAATTTTGGTTTTCACAACGGATTTCTTTTATATTAAAATCTTCAAAAAACAATTTTATTTTTTTTTTATTAACAGTGTTTATATTCTGAAAATATTTTGTAATTGGTTATAAACCCTCAGGTTTAAAAGGCTAGCCCAAAAAAAAAAATTGTTGATATCATTTGGCCCCAACCCAAAACCCTGCAACCCCCAAAAGGGCCCAAAAAGGTTTTCCCCCAAAACCGGTTTACCCCAACCTCCCAGCCGCCCCAAATTAAAGAAAAACCCAAAAACAATAGGGTTAAATTTTGGAAACCCCTTTAAAAAGAAAAGGGGTCAACAAATATTTTTTTCAGGAATTTTGGTTAAATTTGAAAAATTTCAGAAAAAAAATTAAATTTTGGAAAAAATTTTTTAGCCCGGGGGGCATTTCAGGTCGTTCGTCCACACCCTTTAATTTCCCGCTGCAGACATCGAGTTTGGGGGCCCCCGGCGCCGAAATTTTGGTGCTGGATCGGCTGTGCTACTGCCCCGATCCCAAACTTTCCCTTTCGGGCCCATCGGGGTGGGGGAAAAACCTCCGAACCCAACTTTTAAAACCCTTTGATTGCGGCGGTTTTTTTACCGCAGCGCAATCAAAGGATCCCCTGCCCCTGTCGGGGAGGAACACCCGGAAAAACCCCGACAGACTCGGGGGGGCCCGGCTAAACATTTCAGCTTGGGGACCTAGCGTGGCCCCAAGCTTCTGTGTAAATGCCGGTAAATTGGGACGCACTGTGTGCGTCCTAATCCCCGGGTGTCAAAACTGACACAGATTAGAAGTATTAGCATATATGAATATGCAAATAATTAGAAAATTTAAAAAAAAAAAAAAAAAAATTAAAAAAATGAAAAAAACTTTTTCCCCCTTTCATGAGAAAAAAAAAAAGTACAAAAACCCCCATAAAAGTTTTAAAAAAAAAGAATAAAAAAAAATAAAGAATAAAAAAAAAATAAATATTTTAAAAAAAATAATTGTTCAAAAAATTTACACACAAAAAAAAAACCTAAAACATTTTTTGGTATCCACACAACCAAAATAACCTGTAAAATTTAATCTAACAATTATTTTTTTTTGAAATTTTTGGGAAAAAAAAAAAAATTAAAAAAACAAAAAAAATTTTTTTTAAATTTTTTTTTTTAAAAATCTGCAATTTTTTAAAAGTAAATTTTAAAAACTATTCCCCCATAAATTTACAACTCCCCTCAATAAAACAGGCCATCCCAACTGCTTATTGAAAAAATAAAAAATTTAAACTGTTGAACCCCTTTGGGGCCCAAAAACGAAAAAAATGTTCTGGTCATTAACTAATTTTCAGGGGTTTTGGCCCTTTAAAGGGGTTTTAAATTTTTGTGAAACACCTAATTGGGGTAATAAACTTCCCAATTGCCCTTTTTTTAATCCTTTAAGGGGGGTTTGTTTCCCCCGACCCGAGTCAAAAAATGGGATAAGTAACTTTTAAAAAACCCCCAAAACCAAAGCCCAAAATGGGCTCTCCCTACAAAATCTATGTTTTCAAATTTTTTGGGAAAAAGTGAAAAAATTTTAAAAAAAGGGGGAAAAATTAAAGAAGGAAGGTTTCTTCGAAGTGAAATTAGTCCTTGTTTTTCAGTGTATAATGCACCTCTTTTTTTTGTGCGATTATAAAAGGAGTCCCAAAGTTCGCGCGCCCTGTGTCCTTACAAACTTTGGCACCAGTAATGCCCTAATAAGTATAAAGGCAATAGAAAGGTTTGGGAAAAAAAAGAAAAGTCCCTTAAATTCATGTCAGTTAATAGAAAAAATGGGGACGGATCCTGCTTGGTGCCACAGGGCCCAAAGACCCCTTTATGTGCCCGGCTCTTGCGTATAAAGAATAAAAAAAAAGGGGGAGAGCACAAAATTACATTTTTAAATTTAATGAAGTAAAAATTTAAAAAAAATGAAAAAAATCTGAACAACATAATTTATTTGGGTTTTTTTAAAGAAAACTATTTTAGATTCTTTTCCCTTTTTAAATACATTTTATAGAGATGTTTTTTAAATTTTTTGGGGTAATTTTATATTTTTATATTAATTTTCATATACAAAATTTTTTTTTTTAAATTTTTAAAAAATTTAAAAATTTTATAGTTTTTTTTAAATTTTAAAAAATTAAATTTTTATTAATTTTAAATTTTGAAAAAATTTTAAAATATTGGGGCTTTTTTTTTTCCCCCAAAAGGAAATCCAGCTCCACCTCGACTCTTCAGGCTCAACAAACCACATTGGGTTTAGGGCTGCCCCGTTCGCAGTTTTTTTCGAAAACCAATCCCCTATATTGTCTAAAAGTACGATGTGGAGTGAAAATCACCCAAAGAACCCCCCCAAAAGCCCCCCATTTTTAAACCCCATTAAAAAAAATTTTGCGTCTTGCAACAAAGCCCTAACAAAATTCGTAATCAAACTGAAGTAAAAAAGGTTAAAAAAACGATCTACATGTCTCCCAATTTTTAAGCCCCCTTTAAAGTCATTAAAAAAAAAAAAGACATTTTAAAAAAGGGTTTCCGACCTACATGGACATAAGTAAAATACATTTTAAAAAATAAATTTTTTGGAATCCCCTCCCGCTTTTCCCTGCAGAAAAATTTATGAACTTTTAAAAAACAAATTAAATTTAAAATTTTTATTAAAATTTTTTTAATTTTTTCACAAATTATCAAGGGTTTAAAGAACCCAAAAATTTTTTAAATAACTTAAAGCACAATGTATAACGAGAAAACATTCTCTGAATCACAAGATTAGTTAAAAGTATCAAAAAGTTATTATCACATAAAGTGACACATGTCAAATTTTAAAAAATGGGGCTCTGTCAGGGAGGTCAAAACTAGCAGCAGCGGTAAGGGGTTAAGGTATAAAAATAGATCAAGTGTGTTGTGCTACTTCTTCAATAAATGGGACTTCAAACACAAAAGGGACACCAAAATGCGCATACGAACAAAAAGTCTCAATCTAAACCTCTCTATCTGTCTTATAGGCAAAATTAAAAACAATTGAATTATTAAGAAAAAATTTGAAAAACCTTCAGGACTTTCTTCTTTTCTTCCTTTTTTTTACCTCTTATATGCATTTTTTTTTTTATAAATGGTGTCCCAAAGTCAATAAGGATCCTTTGTTGTTATGCCCAGTCATTTACATATACTTATTTAATAGGCTGTTAGCTCTGACTACACACAAAAGTAAAATGCTATTTACTTAAATAAAAAACCTAAAATCTTCCTCTGTGACAATTCTATTTAATCTGGCAGGAAAGGGTTACAGAACAGGACATTAACTCACTTCATTTGCTTGCTCTCATGTAATATTATCTTATTTGTTACATTGATTAGTCCCCCGCCATGTTTCTATGCTTAGTCATGCTTCATTATTTAATCCAATTCTCTCTGCCTTGTACCTTTTACATGTTATTGTTCACTGGATTCATGATAAAACAGTTTTCTTCCAATGTTTTACTATTTTTTTGTTTGTAATTTAATATTAGTTGTTGGGTTAGCATATGAAATGTCTTTAGTGCTGTAGTTTGTCTTGTTTTATATTTTGAATTCCTTTATAGCATTCTTTTATATTGCAACAAATACTCACAGACAAAATATACCTATTAGGCTTCATGCACACAGTCACATAACAGCTCTATGTTATGAGGATCCATGATAGGGGGAGGTTTCACTATACTTTAGTATTGCCTCAGTTTCATACAGAGGCACACAGAGTTTTTTGTGTTGGACTTCTTACAAACATGAAAAAACTTTGAGATTCTCGGTTCACATATTTTGATCAAAAGATGTTTAAGCTGCCCATGACTTTCAACGTGATCTCAAATAGGGCAGTCCCATACTATCTTTTACCTATCAATAGAGCCACATCAAGGACTCTCACTGGGTCCACCGACCTCCTTTATCCAGAGAGAAAAAAATATAAAAACACCCAACCTGCAAGCTGCACTTCTTATGACAGCCTGTGAGAGTGGGCAGGTGCAGAAATCAAAATGGAGGCACCCCTTTCCTCCCCATATAGTTAAAATCAATATACACCAAATATAACGTATGGTTCTGCACAAAAAACACTTCTGAAAAAAAATATGCAAACCTGGGTGCCACTGGCAGGCTGCGGCACACACAATAAATATATATATAAATATATAATAATATCTAATATATATATATATATATATATAGATATAATATTTATATACATAGTACCACGCACACCACCGCCAGCGGTCACACTACTGCAAAAAGGGCAATACATTACGTGGAAATCCCTAAAACGAGAATCTCAAAGTTTTTTTATGTATGATAGACAGCATAAATGCTTCTTAGGGATTTCCACTTAATGTATTACCCTTTTGCAGTAGTGTGCCGCTGGCAGTGGAGTGCGTGTGTTATATATATATATATATATATATATATATATATATATATATATATATGTATGTGTATGTGTGTGCCGCAGCCCTGCAGTTTTTCTGTTTTTTTTGATAAGTTTGTGGTTGAAATATATGCTGTGCAAGGCAAACTACACACTAGATTTATGAAGCAACGTATGACAGGTTCATACATTCCGGCGCATGATACACTCATTAAAACTGGCGTGGCAGCGCCTCTTTTCTGATATGTCGCCCAAAGTGTTGCCATACAGCCTCTTGCCTATATAAACAAGCAATAACCCACAGAAATAATGTAGTGAGAAAAAAAATCCCTGTTATACAACCAGTAAGGAAGGTAGATTAGGGTCAACTGAGCTCCCACAAAACCCATAAATACTGATTCGAGATATTGCTGAAAAGCCAATAAAAATCAACTTAAGGCCCCTTCTAACACTTATCTTACACCATTATTGTTGGCCAAAAAACGTTTTAAGAGCTGTGTGCATTTATTTTTTAGACTTGATATATTTTTCATGCAGTTCTTGATGCATTGTTTGCAAAAAAAAGGTAATTATTGATACATTTGTTTGTTGATGCCCTTACTTCTGGTCCATTCTTCCCATCACATACCATGGCATGAAACAAAATGCCACAAAAATGTGTGTTAAAAAACAAAACATAGAAATATGTGTTCTCTAAGTGCAGGCAAGAATCCATTGGAAGACTACAGGGAGAAAGACTCCACAAACTGCCTGCCAAAAAAATCTGCTACAACTGATAAAATGCACCAAAAGTGAAAAGAATACCCACCTCAATCAAAAAAGTAACGCCTGTGGTAAATTTCATAGTTCCCCATTGATTTCCAGCTAAGATCTTTTGAACGCAAAAACGCTGCATGAAACACACATTTTTGAAGAACTGCAGTGTGACATCAGAATTAATAGTGTACTTTACTTAACAAGTATTTTCCCCAGTGCTCCAGCATTAGTCTGTAATTGTCTGGCCTCAATTAGTATCTAGCTAGCCCAAGGCACTAACCCTCTCCTCCTCCACCGTACATGCCCTCAAAACTGCAAGTTCCTCTTCCAAACATTCTTCAACCTCTCACCAGATTTCCAAGATTCCCATTTAAAAGCTCCAGGGTTCAGTGATGGTGCAGTCCCTTTCTATGGACATCTAATAAAATACTTTATTCTGTTGTTTCTGCAACATAACTAAGTACAAACAACTTTATACTTGATTAACAATGTGCACTCTTATACTGTATCTGCTGTCTATACTTATAGGGTCCTTTCTTCTTTAAAACGTCAGTAATGCTACTGGCTGAAGGTACAGATGTACAACCTGGCTTGAACTAGCCCATGGGAGCAAGGGAAATCCCTGTCAGATCCCTGGGCATGTATGTGCACTTATGTACCGTAGAGTGGATCCCAAGAAACAACTCCAATGGTTGGCCCCATTAATCAACTACACTGGTGGAACCAAGGCACTCCAGTCTAATGCTATGCACAACTGAACTTTCATGTATCTGACAGGTGGATTAATTTCCATGTCAGAGCTTAGTTTTACAGCAGATGGGAGATGTTCCTAAAATAACACAATTTATTATATGAAATGTAACATCTGTTTTATAATGTGCAGAATCAGTGTCTCTGTATAACATTTGCAATATGAAATAACATTTGACAGACACTACTACACACCACCCACTAAACATGGAAAGCAGCGGAGAGATTCCACTTGGTTTAAAATGTGGAGTATGAATCTCACACTGATATACAGGTGTTGGTAGCAGAAAGGAAACACCTGGGTAAATACAGAAAAGGTAATAAAGACTTGAAACTGACTGGTATTATACAGTCACACAAATGATATAGATATATGCATTTGTTCTGCACAGTTCTCAAGCACCAGTATACATTCCCACCCACTTGGATGCACACATTTTCTTGGTCACTGAAGGTCCCTCATACATGCCCCAACAATTTCATTTGAATTGCTCAGGATTCTTATGTCCACCAAAACCATTTCTTGTTTCTGTGATTCTTCCTGGCATGTATTAAACCAATCCTTTGTAACTCTTGAACCTGGTAAATTGATTATTTCATCTTTTAATCAACACCAGCATATGTTTATATATATTTTTAGTTTGATGACGTTAAAATTGCGCATGTATTGTGCGGAGTGCTACATGTTAAACAACTTGGTAAACAGATACATATTAGTGAGACCCTGTAGTTGTATGACATGCTGATCAGAGAATTAGTCGAGTGTCACTATTACATCTTGTAGTACATGCATTGACATGAATAGAATACAACTCGAGATAACAGAACAAGAAAAGAACTTGTGTATACTGTGACAATAAGCTCAGCTGCTTTGCCTAATATCAGGCAGTAGCTATAAAAGCAAATATGACTTAAAATGGACCAATCAGCTCTCATAAGGGGCCACATGTATGAAACGGTTTGGGTCAAAAACTCATTTTTTTCCCCATAGGTTTCGATGGGGAAAAAAATTAGTTTTAGATCAAAACCGTTTCATACATGTGGCCCAAAGTGTCTGTTTTAACCCCTTACTGCTGTATAATTATCATTTTTTGGCTCACAATTTTTCCTCCTGCTTTCAAAAAGCCATAAGGTTATTTTCCTTTTATATAGACATATGAGGGCTTGTTTTTTGCGGGATAAGATGTACATTTTAATGGTGCCATTGACATACAATATAAATGTACTGGGAAACTGAAAAAAATTGGGGTAAAATGTAAAAAAAAAAACCTATTGGCCTTTTGCGGGGGGTTTGTTTCTATGGTGTTCAGTTTTCGGTAAAAAATCATGTGTTATCTGTATTCTACAGGTTGATTCGATTTTGGTGATACAAAATATGTAGAGTTTTCGTTATGTTTAAGTACTTTTAAAAAAAAAAAACCATTCTTTATCTCTTACCTTTGTGCTACAGCGTGAATTTCTGTGGCCAATAACTTTTTTGTTTTTATACCTATGGAACAGAGTGAGGGTGTATTTTTATGCGGGTTAAAGTGTAGTTTATATTGTTACTTTTTTGGGATGCATGAAACTTTTTGATCAGTCTTTGATTCCAACTTTTTGGGGACATAAAATTATCAAAAAAAACTAAATTTTGCCAATAGAAAAATTTTTTCTTCCCAGGGGTTTTTTTGAGGTATATTTAGTATTTTTAATATCTTTTACGAGCCCCGAAATTTCCAATTATTTATTAAACCCTTTTTTTTTACTATTCTTCTGTTTGTAAAATGGTAAAAGTCTCCCCAAAGGGGACTTGACCCCCTAGGGGGTTTTAATTGTGGTATCTCTTCTCTATTTATAATAATGTACCAAGATGGCAGTTCTATTATTTCCTGTAAAAGAAGTAAAAGAAGCACTTACATGGCAGCTATGTAAATCTTCATTAGGTTTTCAGCTGCCATGGTGAATAATCAGCACCCCACAATCTTATTGCGGGGGACGATTGGAGGAAGGAATAGTACATAGCACCTTATTCATTTAGAGGCAGTGGCTACAATCACCATAACATCTAAATGGTTAAACAGCAGGGATAGGAGCCGACTATTAGTGGCGGGTGTCGACTATAATAATTAGCCGCGTATGCCTACTGGCATTATGACTCCAAGTTTATGTCAAATGTCAGTAAGGGGTTAAGTAATATATGTATTCCCCATAAAATATTAAATCAAGAGTAACTTTTCTTAGAACACTGTGCTGCTCCTCTATTATTCCTCCTGGAAATCTATGAATAGATTGACATTTCCAGTTGTCCAGGGGATGTCAGTAGTAACTGGACATTGCCAAACTGTGCCCGAACAGAGCCAGACTGTGTAGGGACACACCTCTTTGTCAAGGAGAGTGATAATGCCCATCTGTCAACTCTGGCGTAGCTAGCAGGGGGGTGGAGGGATGGGAGGTCCATCATAGATGATGCTGTATTGCTGCCAGAATGGCATATTTTCCAACTTTCCCGGACTTCTGGGAGAGGCCAGGTACCATGTATAGTGCTTGGATGTTGCGGGCTCAGAGTCTAACAGAGGAAGCTGTCATGTACAGCTGGGCTCTCAATGCAGCAGACAATTTAAACCCCTAGATGCTACAGTCAATGACATCCTCAACAATCACAGGGTGCCAATGTTGCCATGACAGCCAGAGGCCAATCATGGCCTCCGGGTCTGCCATTTACAGGACTCTATTAGAGTTTAAATGCAGCCTGTCACAAACTGTATAATATAAGCAGTACAGGAATATATGCTATATATTAAAAAATCATAATTGGACAAAAAAAAGCAAAAACCAAATAAATAAAAATAAACAAAGTTTAAAAAAAAAAAATCTCCCAATTTCATAACAAAAATGTTTTTATTTTTTTATTTTACAAAGGTACACATAACAGAGATTACTGGGACAATAATGATTAATAATATCAGTAAACACTGCTAAAAATAAAAATAAAAACTACACCAGGGTTGATCTTTTTTTAATTCAGGTTTACAAAAAACAGAATGAAAAATCATTAAAAAAATCTTATGTGCCCCAACATAATACCAATGAAAGCGTAAACTTATCCTCTAAATAAAAAAAATGATACTAAATTTATACAGGTTTCATTATTTTGTACTGCTTTTAAAAAAATAAAACCTTGTTTTGTTTTTTTACATTTGCTTTGCATTGCTATTTATATTACCAATCACTTTTACATGTTTCCGCCAACAGACCTGTATCAGGGCTTGTTTTTTGCAGGCTGAAGTGTAGTTTTATTGCTACCATTTAGGGGTACATACAACATTTTGATCACTCTTTTCTGGCATTGGTTATTTAATTTTTTTAAAACAACCATTCCCACCAATGTTATGGAGCTCTGAACTGATCACAATCTTTCCTGACATTATGACATACATGTATGTCAAATATAAGGATAGGGTTAAATGTTTATGAAAATCTGCCCTCCAAATGCCATATTGTCCCTCTAAATCAACCATTGTAGAACTAGTATTCAATAAAGGGATTTTTTGGGTGCCACATGGTAAAAAAGACATAGAAGAGTTGGTAAAGGTTCAAACACAGGCAACTACATTAATAAATGATATAAGAGATCGCTTTTACAATAAAAGGAGGGAAAAGTCCATTTTGTAGCTTGTAGAAAGATGCCTTACAGGTAATCTTAACATATTAGTTCACATTTACTATGGTGATTGAGCCAGAATTCTGACACAATGTGCACCAAAATACTGGTGTACATGCTTTACAGCACATTTATTATGTGTTTTAGACAGTTTATAGATGCCTCAGTGCAGTGTCGGACTGGGTTGACTAGGCCCCACTGCTGGAGTTGATTCTGGGGCCCACCAGTGCAGTTGATTCTGGGGACATAGCTACTGTACACCCCTCTTTTACTCTGCCTCACGCTTTTTGCCGCTTTTTCTCTGCCATTCTTCCTCTCCCAAGGACACATATACAGTTTAAAACTAGCTCCAGGTCCACTCAGGGCCCCATTAGAGGTTTCCCCTGTTCCCTGGTCGACCAGTCCACTCCAGCTTGATACCTCGTCCAACAAAATTTTTTCGACATCTATAAAAAGGCCATGGATTGATGGAAAGCTTGTGTAGCTTAGTGTGCGACACCGTATCAGAAAAAAATGAGAAACATTTTTGCACAAGTACTAGCATTAAATAAGCCAATTATCAATGCTACGATATATGTGGCGCACTGTAGGACTGTCTAGTCTAAGTTTACACTAAGGACCACATGTATGAAAACTGCTTAGGTCTAAAACTCACTTTGTTGCCCACAGGTTACTATGGGCAAAAAAGTGAGTTTTAGATCTATGCAATTTTCATACATGTGGCCCTAAGTATTAGATAATATTGATAAATCTGCCCCAGTGTATGCAAACATATGCTTGGGTAAGTCACAAATTGTCACACGATTTGTTAAAAAGAAACTGTCAACATGTTAACGAATCACAAGGGCCCTGATTCCAGCGTTGTGTCTTTTTATAATTATTTTTCTAGTTGTGCTGTAGTTTTACATATGAAGGAAAGGGGTAATTTACAGTAAAATCAGACAAATAATGGAATGCTTTATCCCAAAAGGAGGCAATGGTGAATGCAATGACAGCACTCAAAAATCTACTTGCTTGAAGCTATAATTAATCTAGCAAGAATTTATCTAAGTTAAACGTGTCTATGTGACTATTTATAGGGTACTCATATAGTGCTGCATAGATAGGGATGTGAATCGAAGAAGCAGTTAAGATTTTTTTAGCAGTTTCCTTCTACTGAGTATCTGATCTGCAATCATAAACCTGTGCAATGCTCTGTAACAAGGAAGCAGCTAAGAATCGGACATCAACCTCTTCCTCCTCCTCCATTTGAAAACTGGTAGAGTGATCATAAAAGGATTAATCGCTGCCCTGCACAAAATGGAAAATCCAATATCCTCCTGATTTTCTATGTCATCTCTATACCACAATGTAGTAAAGATAATTACAGTGTGACTGATGTGTGAAGGTCTACACTAATCAAACATTGCTACAGGTTTGCTTTAAAATACAAAGAAGCAGCACACTCAGGTAACTTGCTGCCTTTGCACATGTATGCAATTTGCTACTAATCCATCATTCTTTCAGGTTCTTACGCCTTTAGGCTATGGCCTTTGATGACCCCTTCTTATTTTGTCATACTGATTCTGAATGTGCTCTTCTTTTCAGTACAAATCATCAGATACAACCTGACATTTTATATTAACAAACCAGGATAAAAGGACAGTGAATCAGTATTACTAATGTGTGATGTAACTACATCATATTCTATGTCATTCTACATAAAATGCCAAGTCAATGGATTACAGCTGCAGCCAGTGTCGGGCTGGGCTTCCTGGGGCCCACCAGTGGAGTCAAATCTTGGGGCCCACCCTACAGCTACTGTACATGACTGCACATGATTCTTGCCTTCTGCCTCTCTTCCTTTGCCTTTCTGTTTGAAAAACAGGGCCAAGTCTGCCATGCATAGAGGCCCACCATGCCAAGGGGCACACAATGCCCTGTGGACCATCAAAGGATTACCTTGCCTTCTTTTATGCCAGTACGATACTGGCTGCATCATGAATTCAACTCGTAACTGAAACAAGTCTTAAAGATAACCCCTGTTTATATGCCCTATTAAGTCATATGCAAATCATAGTATGATCCTTATTCTATATGTCAGAGCTCATAGTAGGAGCAGATCCCACTTTGGCATTCATGTATTTGAAGGGCAGCCAGGTATTTGAATGTCCACCAAGTAATACTAGATTGATAACTGGTATTACCCACAAAATGTGTTTTTCTTTCATTTTGGGAACTTCCTATGGAAAAAGAAGAGTTGTCTTAAAGAGACAGCCTATTTTTAAGGGGTAAAATCCATCTCATAAATTTATAGCATATCCACATAATATGCCATAAATGTCTGGTAGATGTAGGACCCACCTCTGGGACTCCGTTCTTGAGAATGGACCCTCTGGGACTCACACCTGTCTTGACAACATAT
>JAODAL010013408.1:0-20000 GCA_025379985.1 Phyllomedusa bahiana | reverse complement strand
ATTCTGAAAACCCAGCCAACGAGTCGGTGGGAACTCAGACACAAACCATTAGTTGGAATGGCCGGGCGCAGCGGGTCATCGCCCTCACCTGTCCTCAGACGCCTATGTCACATCGGTTCCTCAGCCAGAGATCTACTATTGGTCTGGGCTCAGCGCCACACTATATAGCTCGAGGGATGAACATATTGAGGAGGGCAGGTCGCAGCTACTTGGCAGCGAAAAAATGGGGCCCAATATCGCCTGCTTCTTGCAAGTAGGCGGCCAAAGTATTAGATGTTGGAGAGTGCTGGGAGGTCATGTTGTGAGAGGTTCAGGCATCGGCATACCAGACCGGTGATGAGGACAGCAAAGTGAGATGAAACACAAATAGATGTGATGTAACGACACCGCACTTGGCGATCCGGGTGAGGGAGGGCTTCATCTTCGTCAGAGAAAGAGGGCGGTCAGCTTGCGTGTAGGCAGCAGCGCATCCAGAATGTGCGGTCGTGTGGCGTGAGGTCAGCAGGATGCAGCAGTGTGACGTCGGGAGCCAAGCGGCACGGGAGGTCAATAAGAAAAGACCTGCTTCGCAGGTCCAAGATATGTTAGCAGCACAGGGGCTCAGTGAGGGCAGCGGCGGCTGTAGTCACTTTAACTCAGAGCGGAACAATGCGTTGGCGGTAAAATCCGTTACTTCGGGGGGTGGCAGTTCTTTGCTAAGGATACCGGATAGCCGAATAGGAATTGGGTATATGTGTTCTTGGGCAGAAAGTGAGCGTGGCCACAGGGAGCTAACATTGGCTCACCCGGCCCTGCTGTCAACACTTGGCAGCGTCACCATCCGGTTGGCCTGGGAAGTGCTCAGATGTGGTGGTCATCCTCCCGCCGCAGAACAGCAGCGAGCAGCAGAGTCCCAGTGGCACGCATGCCATTGAGCAGTAAGGCTCCACCAACCTCTGGCAGAAGGGAGCTGTTTCTCCTTTGGAAATCATCTCCCGGTCACAGATGCTCATGCTCCATCGCCTACTTCATGGCCAGCCATAGCAGTCGTTCGCTAGAGGCGATTGCAAAGAGACAAAAGTATACGTCCAAACATCCTAAGGTGCAGCAGCATGATCGTGCTATGTCCAAGTTGTTGGTTTTACTGCAGAGTCCCTATCATTTCCAAATGGTGGAACTCTGCACCATTCAGAGAACTTAATGCTTGTGCGAGCGAGATGGAGAGTTCCAAAGCCGTTTAATTTCTTTTCAAAAGGCAGTACCTAGCACTTCATAAATAATGTAGAACAGAAGGTGGGTCAGTTCGTGAGCTTATCGGTTTGTTTCCAAGGTCGCACAGCAGCGCGGACGTCTTGGGAGCTGTAACTATGGTCTGGGCACAGTACTGTCCTTTAGGCCCACCACTTGGTGAATGTGCTTCAGCCCGGCACACAAAACTTGGACAGGAGACGCCGCTTTTCTCCTCCACGTTGGTCAACTGCTGCAACCCTGCGACAATGTCCGCCCTCCTCCTCCTCCACCACCACCCCTCCATCTCAGCCTCACAAGTACCTGCTCCATCATACCAAATTTGTTAGGGCCCCAAGCTGGTGTCACGCAGTTCTACACCTGGCTTGCCTCGGCGAACCGAAGTCACCACAGGGGAGGAAGTGCTCAGCGTCATGCAGCAAAGAAATCGGATGGTGTGGCTTTCTCCACGCCAACTTTGCAAATCGGAACCACTGGTGGAAGGACAATGGAGGAACATGGTGTCCGCGCAGCCACCAGGAGGGATGGTCCATGCGCCCTGTATGGGCACGTGTTCAATCTGGTTGTTGAAAAGGTTCTGAAGTCTTTCCACCGATCTTCAGAACATTCTGAAAAATGGCAGAGGAAAACTGTGCATGCACTTTTATCTCATTAGTTACAAAGGCCAGGGAAACACCGCCTCTCGAGTTGTTGGCGGCCCAGAACGGCCTCCCCAAATACACTCTGATATGCGATGTTTCCCACCCGCTGGAATTCCAGCCTGACATGTTGGACCGACTGTCTGAACAGAGAAAGCATTAACGATTTTTTGATGATCCAGGCAGACAGAAGTACTCTCCATGTGTACCTCTGATGTCAAGCCAGTGGCAGCTCATGCGTGAACCTGCCGTTTGTTGAGGCCAATTCGAGGAGGCAAAACGGATTATTTGGCAGTCGCCAGGTATTAAGGGATGAATAAACATCATTCCCCATTGCTTATGTCCTGGAACAGATGCTGAAAAATCTGGTCTGGGCGAGGGGACTGGGGGGGGGGAGATGTGGCGGACTAATCTCGTGGCCACATGAGTCCTGTGGGGACTGAATGAGGTGGAGGAGGAGGACATTGGAGCAGAAGCATTGTTTGTGAAATGAGTGGATTTTCCTTACCAGGTGACAAGAGAGGAGGAGCAGGAGCAGCTTGGGGAGGTGGATGGAGATGAGGAAGACGAGGAGATGGACCCCAAGCACCGTGCAGTATACAGTGGAGATGGAGGCAGGGAGGCCCCTCGTGAGGTCACTTCGTGCAGATGGCCAGCAGCACTGCTTATTTGCGTGGTAGTGACAGCTGTAATAGTCAGCATCCGGAGAGGATGACATTTCTGGCTCTCCACATTTTGGACCCTCGCTACCGGTCCAAAATGGTGTGCCTTTTTCAGCTATTGAGAGGAAGCAAACTCAATACTGGATAGGGAAATCCTCCGTAAATCAGTTGGCGGCTGCCTATATTGCGGCATCGTCCTCTTGACAGGTTCTAAATAGGGGGGGGGTTCCTAAGAGCTCCGTACTACCGCGTGGCTGATGGGGGAAGGTGGGGGGGGGGGTGTAGGTGCGTTCAGACTCCATCAGTAAGTAACCTAAGTCTGGAGTCATGATGAGCAGCTTCCTTCACCGCCTAGTGAGGAGGCGAGTCGCCAGCAGCAGCAGCAGGATCTGGTGTGCAGTCCCTGATTAACAGGTTGTGCCCTACTTGGAAGCATATGCACCTTCAGTTAGGAAGATCCGCTTTCGACTATGGGCAGCCAATACTTGGATGTGTGGCCGCAAATTGCCGAGTTTGCAGTGGATGAAGCTGTCCTGCCCTGCAGGTTATTGTGGCATCAGTGGGGTGTTCACAGTGCGGACGTGGGGCAATCGTTACCCCAAGGACGGAACCCGCTTGTCCACGGGAAGGTGGACACGACTGGACCTTTGTCAAGATGAATCAGGGTGGATCGGACGGATTTCACACACCAATGCCTTTAGGGGTCAGTTGGGTTCATACTACCTGCTCAGCACACTCGATTCTGATGCAACCACCCACCTGATGCCAGCAATCTGCTGACAGTTTTTATCCATCTGCTAACACACCATCTTTACAGGGACTGGTATTGCACCACCTCAACACTCTTTCATTGTGCCACTCTATGACCATCATGCTGTGTGCTTGTTGCTGTTGCCGTGACTATCCCTCATCTGTGTCATTGTGCCACTGTCTGACCTCATGTGCTGCTGTGGCTGCTGCCATGTCCCTTCCACATGTGTATTGTGCCACTGCCTGACTCATGCTGCCGACGCCTGTGACCTCCGCTCTCAGTCATTGTGCCACTCTGTGGCTTCCTTCCTGTTTTGTTTTACCACTCCAGATATGTCATAGTGCACTTGCTGATCTCATGCTGCTGCTGTCGTGATCTCTCCACACTGTGTTGATTGTGCCACTCTGTGGCCTAATCCTGTTTTGCCGCTCAAGGAAAAATGTTCATTGTTTCTTGCCACTTGCTGATCTCATGCTGCGCTGTCGTGTCTCAACTGTATCATTGGCCCACTTCTGTGGCTAATATGTTTAGCCGCCTCAGAATGTCATGGTGCACTGCCTGATTCATAACTGCTGCCGCCGTGACGTACACACTGTGTGATTGTGCCACTCTGTGGCCTAATTGTTTTGCGCCTTCCTCCAGAATGTCATTGTGCACTTGCCTGATCTCATGCTGTGCTGTAGTGACTCCCACTGATATCATTGTGCATCTGTGGCCTTTAATACTGTTTTGCCGCCTCCAGTAAAGTAATTGTGCCACTGCCTGATCTCATGCTGTGACTGCTTTCCGTGACCCTCCCACACTGTATCATTGTGCCACTCTGTGGGCCTAATTACTGTTTTGCCGCCTCCAGAATGTCATTGTCGCCAGGGCTGACCTCATACTGCCTGCCGCCGTGCACTACGCTCTCAGTCATTGTGCCACTCTTTGGTTTCCTCGTGTTTTGCCACCTCCAGAATGTCATTGTGCCCTGCCTGACCTCATGCCTGCTGTGGCTGCGCCGTCACCTCTACCTCTGTCATAATGTTGCCACCAGAGCTCTCAGTTGTTTTTTTTTCCGCTTTCGTGGGCATGGACTTATCAGGTACATCCCGCTTGAGTTTTTTGGGGTCAGTTTTGCCCTCTTAAGTGCCCAGGGAATTTTATATAGTGAAGCCGGATTCTAAGAGCGGGAGGCAGTTCATCTGGTGTCATACCAAAAAACAACATTGTATGAAGACACCATACCTAGCTCCCTCTGATATTTAAGCATGGGACAACGTTCACAGCACCCTGCAGGCATCTGTGCAGCCTGGAAATAGCTGCTTTTTAACGCGATTCGTGCCGAGTAATTCGGAAATACGAAACGAATTTTGTCGGAAAATTCAGCGAAGTGACCGAAAATCTCGAGTATTTTTGAGAAATTGCCATCTCTAGTAGCCATATAAAATCTAGATCAGGTCTGATGGCAACTCTGGGATCCAGGAATGAAATCTTCCTTGGAAGCAGATTGGGTTCTTGCCTTATGGATTTCAAAAGCATTCATCAGTAGGGAAATAGGTTAAAAAATCATTATTTCCTCTCTTCTCCACATTTTTCCCACCCTTGGTTTAACTTGATTGACATATGTATTTTTTCAACCGTACTATGTAACTATGTAACTCACCATACCGATTCCCTGTCTCCACCATGCTGTCTGTTTACCACTTACTGGTCCCATTTCAAGACACTTGAAATGCTACTTGGCACTCACAGGCTGAGATGGGTCACAGCTTTGGTCTAGCTAAGTGGCATTTCCTGTTTGTTGAGATGGGAGCAGAAAGCGGTGAACAAGTGGGACCAGATAATTGTCAGAATGGTGGTGGCAGGGGATCTTGAAGCTGAGTAATGTATTTTTTAACCATGCTAGCCCTTTATAAGTAATTCTGATGTATAAGGTCCATAAAGCCTGACCAATTGAATATTATAAGCATTATTGGCCATAACCCAGCATGGTGTACCTGTATGAATGGCGTTACCCTTTGTATCACCTTATCTATATGCAATTTCATCAGTATTGTTGCATTTGTGCAGTCTCCCTGTGAGTGTTATGTTGGCTTTTTCGCATGCTGTGTGAACTGGTATCTAGAGCATTTGTCATTATGACCGACACCCTGCTATTTCTTTCCCATGCAGCATATGGGCCAAGACGCCTGCTGCTGGGATTCAGTGATATCTTCAGACCATGGTCTATAATGATCTGTTACGGGTCTCTGGTTAGTGGATAACGCTGACCACCGCAAGCGATGGTGGAAGCCCACACCAGGGGAGAGCGGTAATCTAAGTAGTCCGGTATTCACCAGAGCTCGCCGCAAAGCGGGATGGACTGTGCTGTGGGGGAATCTTACCACGTCGCTTCACTGGCTGGGACATGTTGATGGTGGTGGGCCAAGGGTAGGCGAGGTCAAAATTGTCAGGCAGGCCTCGTGGTCAGGGGACAGGTCAGAAGGTCAGGACAGGTGGTTTCAGGTTCGTAGTCGTGGACAGAAATGGGTCAGGGCAGCGCGGTAAGATACGTGGTCGAGGACAGGCAGAAAAGGTACGGTACACAGGAATTCAGAACAAAGGGCTTTCTGGAACGCTTTCTCAGTAGGCAAGGGGCGCTAAAGAGATCGGCCAAGGCTGCCAAGGAGAGGCGAGGCTTTAAATAGGAGTTAGTGACCAGGTGAATTGGACCAATTACCAAGTGCACTCACTGTCCCTTTAAAATTTTCACACTGCCGGCGCGCTCACACCCCAGGGAGCGGGGAAGCGCGCGCGCTGGGACAGAGACACGGACAGAGAAGCAGGAGCGTTGGCCGTGTAAGTGGATTGGGGCTGGTTGACGGCGGGTGAGCGGACCCTCCGACCCGACTGTGAGGGACGGGTGGGCGCGCTCGGGATAGGGGGCACGGATGCGCCCGGGACGAGGGTCGCAGGGGCATCCGTGACAGCTTCACAGAAAATGCTTTGATTTTCTCTGATATAATTTTCGCGCTTATAGTTATTAAAAAATACCACATATCGAACCGATAAATATTATATTTAGTCATAATTATAAGTGCATTCTAAGGGTATTTACAGCTCATCTTTTAACTACCATGAACTCAGGGAAAACACTCAACATATAGTTTAATGGAAGCTGTGATGTCTGCCATCTGTCACATATAGACTAATATGGTATCTGTTTAACAGATATCTTCTGAGCTTTTTCATGACATATCCAATAAATAAATGCCATTATAGCTAATGTTAGGCATCTATTTAATGGATCCATCAACCATACGCTATAATTTAACAGATATGTCATGAAAATCTATTGAAAATCTTATGATGTCTAGGTTCAATAGCTACCGGTGACAGATGCCATATGTTGGCATCTGTCTTCTATAGACAAATTGGTATATTTTTTTATCAAAAATGTTTTATAACTGATCCTGAAATATGAAATAACATAGCCTATTAAGCTAGTCCATACTGCTTTTTTGTACATACCAACCAGGCAGAGGCTAAAGGAATGCACATTTGGCTTTTGTCTGACAACTGGAAACATTTGGTGCTTCCCTGATGTGTATGCTAACTGTTAGAGGGAAAAAACGTGATGTGAACAGCCATAAGAATTTAAAAATGAGGTGCTGTATAGACACTTTGTAATAATTGTTGATATGATAGTAACTATACAGTAAAATGTATGTAAAATTGCAGCAGACATAGCTAAACTTTATCCAACGTTCAGATTGCTGTCCTAATCCTAGATCTAAATATCCTGGAAGAGTAGCTTATAGTACCCCTATAACCATGCAAAATCCATGGTGCGTGCACCCAACTAGCTAAATCTCTGTAATCTAGATCAGTTTCCAATCGTAATGTTAAGAAACAGAAAACTAGTTCTTTTGGATCTTTAGTTTTAGGCAGAGCAGTTATGATCTAAAAAGAAGAATAGAATAAAGGAATGACTTATAGGTCTCTTTTCTTTTGTATCTGCTCTTGTGTTTGACTACATAGGAAACTGCATCAATAAGTGAATCCGACTTTGAACCACTTTAAATCAAAACACAACCACATTATTTGCAGCAAGTTACCCCACTTGTAGTAGCAAATTCTTTCCATTTAAACCCCTTCTCAAAATCTGCTGTTTATGTAGAGTAGAAGTTGGGAAAGCAAGCATTGTTTGAGATCAGGAGCTGAGTCCGATTCTTACACTAAGAGCTTAGTACAGTTGACACTCTTCTGCAGCAGGCCAGGATCAGCCATGACCTGCTTTAACTATGGCCATTTAACCAGCTACATACCACGGTCAATTGTGACTCACTTCATGAGTGGAAGGCTAATTCATTAACATCTCCGTCCGAATAGCTACAAGGAGGCACATGTCCACTCAAAAAAAGTTAATAAAGTTTTTAGAAATATTCAATGTTCAAAATATCCAGTAAAATAATGGGAAATATTGTTTTCTCATATATCATGTAGAAATCTAAAACAAATTCCCAGTACCAGAATGACTATTGCTTAGACACCTTACCATCCCAAAATTGAATGCTAAGTGATCAAAAAATTGCAGATAACCCTGCAAAAACTAGCCCACACCCAGGTCACTCAAGAGAAAAATAATAAAGTTATGTGCAATCTCACATTGTCCAATCAGTGTTGACGGTTAATGTATGCAAAGACACACCCCTTTGAAAACTGGAATGTTGACAACCATCTGACAGATTGGTAATGATTTTCTAGAAGAAATAATAGAGGAACAGTACTGCACAAAGATATAAGAGAAGATTCTCCAGAATTGTTATTTCATCCGAGAATTTACTAAAACAGACATGTCAGGAGATATCACAGGTCTTATTTAAAATATTGTTCTTTTGTGACTATATTTAGTGTCTTGAACGTTGAACTTGCACTTTATGATATATGCTTTCTGTAATGTTACTACCTGTATATATCTAATTAAACTATGAAATGGTTTTCACTTTCCCCTTGTGATGTTATTTTTTGCCCACTGATGAATTCTTTGAATGAAACGCGCCTGGCTAGACCTTTAGAGGTATTGTCGTTTTGTACTGCCTTCAATAAGTATAGGGTAAGTGCAGGTATTGTGTAGGGTTATCTTGTTGGGACCGCCCTTTTCGGGGCGTATATCCCATTAAGGGTCAGGATAGGTTTGCTGTATAGGAAAAGGTAGAGTGATAGGATAATCTTGGATACATTTTTCCTACAGTGTATAGCAATACTGGTGAGCCTGTCAGTTGGATTGGGACCCTTGGCTGATGAATTATGCACATTGGTGAGTTGAAATTCTTCTTTAAATGATTTAATAAAAGTTAAGTTTTATTTGAGATTTTTTTTGCTGTTATTCTTGTTTCAATATCCTGTTCTGGTTAGACACTTTTTTGTCCTTGATGTTATTTATCCATGACAATTGGACAATACTAGATAATGGAGTTTTGTTCTTATAAGTGAATAATACAAATGAATCATAACTAATATGAAAAGATTTCCTGGCAACAGTTTTCAGAAAAAAGGGGTAAAAAGAAAAAAGATGATATGTATTGATGCCAGTTGACTCCATCAGCTCCATTGTCCTCTTCTCCCTCTCTACTCTTAGAAACTAGTTATGCTACTTTTTTCTACAATGGTTTCTAAAACCATTTCCTTTCCTTGTAGTTTTGAATCCAGTTGCACTTAAGAGCAGTAAATTGTAAATGGTCATTAACTCTATATAGAAATTCTCTGTAGTTGGCTGCAATATGGATCATGTACATCTGTACATACTTGGAATATGACAGTATATTATTAATAAAATAATAGTCTATAACACAATGTAAGAATGTAATAACAAGATGAGGAATGAGCTCACTATGTTTAAAATGGCTCTGTTTCCAAGTCAACTGTATCTAAAGCTGAACAGCTTGTCTTTCGAGGTAGCAGCTCTGTCCAGACGATTCTTCTTAAGTACATTGCTCCTGTTTAGTATTACTCAGAAAAATCAGCTTTGTTAGTGGAACACTTGGGTTTTGGACTTGATTAATATAGATATGGTTGAAAAGAAGAGACATGAATTTGAGAAACTGTAAACATGGGTTGTTTTTCTAAACTTTGGTGGACCGATGAGCTTAATTTGTTTCTATACACTGCTATCTTTAAAACAAAATTAATGGCTCCAAATAAAACAAGAACTGTAAATAGTGGACAGATGTTTTGTGGAATTTTAACCTTCATACGTTTTATGGTTGAGTTTCTGAAATTGGTTTGTTTTGTATAGAGTTGAATAGAATCAGCTTTCTTTTCAAGTTTTGCCTGTTTTATGGCAAAGCAACATATGATTATGTCATTCTGTCCTTAAAAATCCGTGCGATTATATTCAGCATTGCTGTATCACATGAGTGTCAAACTACTCCATTTATAAGAGAACATTAGTTTGTTTGTACAACCAGAACCAGTTCCATTTATGCGGCCCTGGAACATATTGTCTTACAAGATGTATATCTAATTGACAAATATATTCTCCAATATTTATGGGTTGGCATGATGTATACACTAATTATTTGTTTGCACAGTCAGATTAAATTATTGAAGTGACATATGATTGTATGTTGTTTTACTACATGCACTTAAAGAGAACCTGTCACATAGATTGTGCCCCCCTTGCGGAGGACAGCACAAGATAGTGTCAGACCTGCTGTTTCCAGCACTGTGTCCCTTATTCTGTAAGATGCATCAGTTTTAGAGCATTTACCCCTCAAATCTTATTAATGAGTAGGTGTTAGCTCCGCCCACTGACAGTTATTCACATGTTTCTACCTATTCAAAGTCATAGGTTTGTGAGTTGAGGTGGGCGGGGCTAGCCTCAGGTGGGTGGGGTTTTAAAAAAAACTGACACTCTGAATGACTCTTCTAGCGGAAAACTGCAGATTTGAGCATTAAAAAACTACATCATCTTACAAAATAAGGGACACGGCGCTGGAAACAGCAGGTCTGACACTAGCTTGTGCTGTCCTCAGCCAGGGGGCAAAAACTATGTGACAGGTTCTCTTTAAGTTGAAACAATTACAAAATTAATTATATCTCCTATTTAATATGCTGGGTAACATGTAATTGTATGTGTACATTGCACGGAAATCCTACTGTTTGGCCCATACACAAGACATGTGATGATGAGCAACATCAAATATGATGACTTATGGTGTCCAGTTCTCATATAAAAAAAAATTGCAAGCTCATGGTGCCCCAATAAAAAAAAAAAAAGTCAAAAAAACTTTTTTTCCATCCTCCGTCCAATTACTGTTTTTTTTTTTGGGTCTTCGGTTTATGTTTTTTTACCTCCAAATTAGACATCAACACTGTAATCACTGACTGGCTGCAGCGGTCATGTGCCACTCCCTTACATCACTGTTCAGAAGTGACAGCTCCAAACGGTGATGTAAGCAGAGGCATGTAATAATAATAATCTTTATTTATATAGCGCCAACATATTCCGCAGCACTTTACAATATAGAGGGTATAAGCACAGACAAACCAGACATTACACTATAAAAAAGCCACTTACAAATCAGACACGAGGTGTTAGGGTCCTGTTCACAAGAGCTTACAATCTATTAGGGTGTATGGGTGAAACAAAGGGTGACAAGTGCTTGGTTTACAATGGACCAGCCATGTTACATGAAATATAGAGTTTTAACCCTTAAAAAGGGGGTTTGAACCTGCCATCCCAAACCATACATTTTATATACAGATAAGTGCCTGTGGGTGCTTAATTTCAGAAGTGATGAATGTTAAACAGAATTGGGGTTAAACAATTAGGATCGGGTAGGCTTGTCTAAGAAAATAGTTTCAGGCATGGGAACCCTGGAGCTAATTAGTGGCTGCATCAATGATGTGTGTTCAGAAAGTTTTTTTTTTGAATGGGTCACCAGGAGCTTAAAATTTATTTACAGGAACCGGACAATAACTTTAAGGTGTATATATGGAGCCAAAAATTCTGCTGAGTGGGCAAACATTAGAAATTGCACACTGATCCTTTATGTTTATATTGCTGAGATCATCAGTATCCCAAGTAAAATTAGCAAAAAATCAGAACAGATCAACACATGAACTATATACTCTATATTAGGATGTATTTCTGGTTATTATCATAGATTTTCATTGATCATGGGCATTAGCAATCAGAAAAAAAAGCATGTGTGTTATACATTTTGTCTGTAGTAGTAAATCTATGGCACTCCTTTCATTGGTTTGTCCGATGCAAAGTTTCTAGAACATAGATGAATACATAGGTGCCTCTCCAAGTACAATTGCTCTCAAGTATTGCACATGTCAAGGCATAAACAATGACAGTAATCAGAACATTACCAATATTGGCCTTCTTCAGGTCAAATCTGGAGGAAGAGCAGAAGGAGGAAGTGAAGGGCCGGGACTGAATTTTGTGGGTCCTCATTAGTGATGAGCGATTGGGTCAACTATCATTATCGATTCGATAGTTGATATCGGCAATTATCATGACGATTTCCGATAGTCGATAATAGATTATCGCCGATGACCATTAAAGTCTATGGGAGAGGAAACAACACCTTCATTCTTACACCCAAACAGGGGTGGAGAACTGAATTAACATCACAACAGTAAAAATGGATACGTGCTACATCTTAGGCAAGACAATTAGGCAACAAGAGTCACAGACAAAAAGTCACACACTATTCACTAAACCTGTCTTGTACCACAGCATGACCCTTAAACCTGCATGACCCACAAATTATAAAGTGCCAGAAGGCAGTATTATTTGAACCCAAACTTTAGGAAAGGAAATTTGACACCAATGGAACGCAATGACCTTAAACTGCTGACCCACAGATTTAAAAGTCCGGAAAAAAGGATTTTGAACACCATTTTAGTTGAACTGGAATGACTATGCCTTTTCCTGGACCACAATGACCTTTTAAACCTTTTGACCAAATTAAAAAGTGCGGAAAAAGAGTTTTAACCACTATTTTAGTTGTTCTGGACATTGCTATGCTGTCGGGACCCAGTAGGGCCATTAAACTGTTGACCCATGATTAAAAAGTGCCGGAAAAAGGAGTTTTGAACCACTTTTAGTTATGGTTTGTATGGTCGAAAAGAAAATTAAAAATGTTGAAAAAAAAAAGGGAAAAAGAAATTTTTAAATATTTTAGTTGAACTGGAAATTGACTATATCTGTCCTGGGCCACAGCATGAGCCCCAAGTTCCAAAGGACCTTGATTATAGCTGTATCTCACAGCACCATGACCCCAAAACCATTGACAGTGCGAAAAATTTTAAAGATGAGGCAGGCAGGCAGTCCAGACCCGGGTAGCGGTGTAGAAATTTCTGGACAACGAGGTTCATGACGTGTGCCAGGCAAGGGATGTGCTCCACCTAACGATCTTAAGGGCGGTCCCGCAGATTCGACCCGTTATCGCACACCACCTTGCCTGGCACAAGGTTCTTGTCACCCAGCCAGCGGTCGGTCTCGTTGCGAAGAGCTGTCCACAGCTCCTGACCTGTGTGTTGATGGTCTCCAAGACAGATTATTTTCAACATGGCCTGGTTTCTATGGGCACGTGATGCTTACAGTGGACCTTGGGGGAAAGAACCCTGCACCATCCCTGCGGTTTTGAAGAGCGTACGCCGAGCCTGGGAGCCACCGTTAGCACCAGAGACATCCACCCAGCTCACCCAGTGAGCTGTCACAGAGATATAGCGGCCTTGGCCATGCTTACTAGTCCATGTATCAGTGGTCAGATGGACTTCGCCGGACACAGATGCAGACAATGCGCTTGAAATTTTAGATGACACGTGGCTGGCCAGGCAGGGACGGCTTTTTCGGGAAAAGAAATGCCTGCTCGGCATCGGGATATTGGGGGCAGGCAAGGACCATGATGTGGCAGAACCCATCTGTGTCCACCAGACGGAAAGGCAACATTTCCAAGGCGAAAAGCCTGGCAATGCCGACATTCAGGCTCTTGGCTTTGGGATGGTTTCTTCTGCTCCCAAACCTGGAAGACGAAGGCTGGCTGCTAGACTGGCTGCTGTACGGGCGTGCAGGTCAAACTGGTGGAAGGAGAAGGGGTAGGATGAGTCTCTGGGGTGGTGGGGTGTAACTCAAACGATGGTGGGGGCTGAAAGCGGAGGCTTGATCCTTGCCATGACTCTGAGAGACATGGGGAGCTGAGGAACGCTTGGTCGTGGGGGAGTGAGGCGGAGACAGAAGGTGTGACAGTGGTTGGAAGCTCGGGATCGGTGTGGCCTTTTTTGGCCAAGTGTTCCCTCCATTTCAAATCATGCATTCGCTGCTTGTGACTAGACATGTTGGTGGTGGTTAAACACCTAAGATTCTTCCCTCTACTGATGCGTTTACAGCAAAGGCGGCATATGACATTGCTGGGTGAATCAGAGGCTTGCTCGAAAAAAGCCCAGGTTTGAGAGGTCCTGGACCTTTTCGACAGCGATAAGCGAGGAGCGGTGTTTCCGCTGATCGTGTCTGGCGGAATGATCTCAGCGGACTTGTGCGACCGCCCTCTCCCTTTTTGAGGCGGGACCCGTACTGACACTACCCCATTGTCTTCCTCCTCGTCCAGTGATGAAGCGCTCGCAAGCAAATTCTGCTGAAAAGACCACGTTGGATCCACAATGTCATCATCATCATCATCAACACAGGTGACTTTCCAGTCCTGACATTCTGCATCCAGGACCTGCGGGCTACAAGCAAGAGGCACTGCAAGGGGTTGCCGACCGCCCGGGATTTTTGCCGATTGACCGGCTTCCTTCTCCTCCTCTGATGGCATCAGTAACTGGGCGTCAGAGCAGAGAAAATCATCATCTTTGGCCTTTTGATCTTTTAACAAGTACAGGCTGAATATAGCCAGTATAGGGAACTCCTAGATAAGGAGGTGCATGGGAGGAAACAAACGGGGTACAGGCAAGAAAGGGAGGAGACTCAGGGCGGGAAAGCAAAAAAATGGGTACGGACGCTCTGGTCTGGGCCATGAGCTAGGCAACGGACGCTCTGGGTGGCACCATGAGCTAGCAACGGAAGCTCTGGACTGGACCATGAGCTAGGCAAAGGACGCTCTGGGCTGGACCATGAGCTAGACAAAGGACGCTCTGGGCTGGACCATGAGTTAGGCAACGGACGCTCTGGGCTGGACAATGAGTTAGGAAACTAACGCTCTGGGCTGGACCATGAGCTAGGCAACGGATGCTCTGGGCTGGACCATGAGCTAGGCAACAGGCGCTCTGGGCTGGACCATGAGCTATGCAACGGTCGCTCTGGGCTGGACCATGAGCTAGGCAACGGACGCTCTGGGCTGGACCATGAGCTAGGCAACGGACGCTCTGGGCTGGACCATGAGCTAGCAGACACAGGTACAGACAGGCATGACAACATAAATGAAGGCAGGGTCACCCTGGCTGAATCCATGCTCAGTCCATTCTGTAACGGTAATGCGACAACCAAGGTACGCTGAAGCGCCGACCACTGATATCCGGGTGTGGATCCTCTGTGATCACCGCAGGCGAGATGGTATGTGGAGACCACGCCAGTGAGTGGAGTTTAAGGGGCCCCTGGTCTTCACCGGAGCCCGCCGCAAAGCGGGACGGACTTAGCTGCGGGGACCCCCAGGTCGTTACCCCTGACGTGGATACCTGCGGTGACAGCCGAGGTGCAGGACAGGAACACAGGTGGTGGTAGACAGGAACATAGGAAAACATATGCAGAGCAGGTTTAAATGTACACGTCCGCAGGAACACAGCAGGATACAACATCAGGATAAAGCAGGTACAGAACAGGTGACACGGCAGGATACAGCAGGTTAAGGAACAGATGCCAAGGCAGGACACAGGACAGGTGCAGAGACAGCAGACACGACAACAGGAGACAGACAGGCAGATGGTCAGGAGCTCAGATGACTACAAAAACTGGACCAGCATCTCAGGGGTTAAGTCCAGAGACACAGGCAGGAGCTCAATGGAAAGACTCAGCATGAGACTGCAACAAGCAATGCAATGCAGCAAGCAATGCAATGCACAATGGACTGACCCAGAGCAAAGGCAGGAACTTCCTCTTATAGTCAGGGGTCATAGGTCAAGAGGAAGGTGCACAGGACAGGAAACCTACAAAGAGCAGGAAGCTGTCCCACGCGCGCCCTAGGAGTCGCAGTTCACAAACAGAACCCCAGGAAGCAGGAGCAACAGGACAGGATAAGCAAGTATCAGGAAGGCACGACATGCTGGCAGTCCATGGCAGGGGACGGCGGCGTGATCCGTTACACTAGAAAATTTCTGTATCCTAATTTAAGTACAAGGTGGCTCTTGGAACAAAACCGGGCTGCACCAAAGTGAAATATAGCTATTTAAAAGTTATACGCACAACAAAAGGTTGTTTTTGCACCAATGAAATACACCAACAGTTACTAGAAAATTTCTGTGTCCTAATTTAAGTACAAGGTGGCTCTTTGAACAAAACTGGGCTGCACCAAAGTGAAATGCAGCTATTTAAAAGTTATACGGATAACAAAAGGTGGTTTTTGCACCAATGAAATACACCAACAGTTACTAGAAAATTTCTGTATCCAAATTTAAGTACAAGGTGGCTCTTTGAAAAAAAACTGGGAGGCACAAAATAAAAGGTACAATTTCACCTCAGGTGCGAGGTGTGCTGGCCAAAAAGTGGTAAAAAAAATGTCATTTCAATGCAGGTTCAACGCAGAGTCTGGGCTGCACAATATACACCCTCCTTTCCAAAGCCCGTCTGTCTTTCTGGACATTTCCCCCCTCCCCCTCCGCGGCTGTACAGTGCTGGATGCTTCTTTAAAAGTTTCTGTCTAACTAACTAAGAACTGAAATTCTCTAATCTACCTATATTCTAATGTTCACTGCTAAAAGCATAGTTGTCTGTATGAATAAAGAGTAGAACTGTGTCTCTGAGCTGAGCTGTATTGTGAGACACGTAGCACACATCTTGCTCTAGTGAGAGACACTGAAGCACTGATACTGAACAGGAAACTCTGTTCTATGCAAAACGAGGTCATGTGATTTTACCCGCCAATGACAACCATACACATCACAGTCATGACGTTGCATACACAGCTCACCCTGCACTATGCTCTAAGCTGATTTGCTGGCCGCCAAAATGACAGGAAGCGCCGAAAATGGCGCGATAGTAATAGATTATCTGCAGATTGTCACCTAAAATAGGGTGTGATCGGAAATTTACGATCAGCCTAAAAATCGTGCCGATTTCAACTTTGTCGATTATAATCGCTCATCCCTAGTCCTCATAGCAAAATAAGATGGGCCATCACCACCTAACGAGACAAAACTGAAACAGCAGCACAGGTAGTAATGATTAAAGGTATAAATAATACCGCCATATATGACATAAACCTACATAGGAGTGCTAGATAGTAAAAACCCACCCACTTGTTATAAAAGGTACTATGTTTTTGCACCTGAGTGGGTCCCCTCAACTCCTGGGCTCCATAACAACTGTTATTGATGCTACTGCCACAGTTACTTCTATCGATGAGCATGTAAGGCACATAATGTGAGACATGTAGAAAGGGTTTTTTGCCCTTTTCTGCCATAAAATGTGTCAGTGAGTGGTATGCGATGTTTGGCACATCAAATACACATGTTTGGAACATTGTTCGATAGATCCAACCCTTCTTATTGCACCAAACATGTGGGGAACTCGGGGGGCGTTATGGAGGCATATCACATCACATTCAAACTATTAGACATATATATGAGTGCGGGTTGGCAAAACTAGGCGCATTAGTGCCCCAACAGGCAGACCTGTGGAGCTAGATTTGCTATTAGGGCAAAAAATGTCTATTATTTCTCAGCTTATAACAGTACAATAATAAAAAGTCATTTATGATAATTATCAAGCTACATCGGCGCAGCCAGTTTTGGTCTTCCTGACAGAGCCCCATTTTTTGAATTTGACAGGTGTTACTTTGGGCCACAGGTATGAAAACTGTCTAGGTCTAAAATTAACTTTGTTGACCATAGCAACCAATCAAAGCGCCCCTCTCCCTTTTCCATAGCACTATATGAAATGAAAGAGGTGCTCTGATTGGTTGATATGGGCAAAAAAGTGAGTTTTAGACCTAGATCATTTTCATACATGTGGCCCACTTTATGTGACAATAGCTTTTTTACACTTTCTTCATAGATATCCCATATGTGGCCCTCATGCACTACTTGGCTCAATTTTCAATACGATTTTATTAAGGCACCATTACAGGTTTGTGGGCACCCTAAGGTGCTAAAGCTTAATAAACACCCCTAAAAAGACCCAATATTGGAAACTACACCCCTTAAGGAATATATCCAGGGGTGTAGTGAGTATATCAACCCCACAGGTGCTTCACTTTTTTTTTTTTTTAAGTTAGACTGTGAAAATGGAAAAAAAAAAAAATTTCCAACAATTTTAAATTTTAGCTGAAAATTTAACATTTTTACAAGTAATCCTGGAAGAAAGCACCCAACAATTTGTTACGCAATTTCATACAAGCTCCGAAATACCCTATATATGGATGTTAACTGCTGTTTGGGCGCATGGCAGGGCTTATAAGGGAGGGAGTGCAATCTGGCTTTTGGAGCGGAGATTTTGGTGGGTGCCATGTCACTTTTGCAAAGCCCTTAAAGTACCAGAACAGGGGAAACCTTCCAGAATTCGCCCCATTTTGGATTCAACGCCCCTCATGGATCTCATCTAGGGATGTATCGTGCATTTTGGGTGCAGAGATGTTCCATAGCTTTTTTAGCATTGTGGCATGAAAATGAGGGGAAAAAACACAGCGTTTGCTGTGTGGCATAAATGACAGGATAACTTTACTATGTGGGTCGGTGCAATCACAACGATATAAATTTCAGATTTTTTTTATGTTTAATTACTTTTACACAAAGGAAATGTGGTTATAAAAAAATTGCGTTTTTATGTCGTCATATCTGATAGCCATAACTTTTTATTTTTCTGTATACAGAGCTGATTGTGGGCTTGTTTTTTGTGGGATAAGATGATATTTTTATTGGTACCTTTATGGGGTACATATGATACTTTGATAACTTTTTTGTAGGGTTTTTATGAGGTGTTTTGAAGAAAATACTGCAATCCTGGTAGTGTTTTTTATTTTGTTTTTAACAGTGGTCACCAAATAGTATAAATTACATGCTTTCTTTACTCGGCAGGTCAATACAATTACTGAGATACCCAATTTGTATATTTTTTTACACAATAAAACACTTTTATTCAAAAAGGAAAACATGTTTTTTCATCGCCATACTTTGAGAGCCATAACTTTTTTATTTTTCTGTGTACGGAGCTGTGTCGAGGCTTGTTTTTTGAGAGATGACTAGATGTTTTTATTGGTATCATTATTGGAGGGACATTTTTAAATCCATTTTTTTAAGGCAGGGTGAAGAAAATACTGCAATTTTAGTAGTGTTTTTTAAATTTTATTTTTAACAGTGCTCACTGTACAATATACATGACTAGTTTGTTTTACTCTGTGGGTTGAGACAGTTACGGCAGTACCCAATTTATATAGTTTTTATGTTGAAGTACTTTAAATAAAAAAAGTGTTTTTATTGTGTAAAACAATATTTATGCATTGCTGTCTTCTGATAGCCATAACTTTTTTATTTTTACATTTGCAGGTCTGTGTAAGGTATTATTTTTCTGGAATGAACTCACATTTTAGTTGCCACCACTTTGGCATTTATTTGAGTTTTTTGGTCGTTTTTTTAATCCATTGTATGTGCTGCAGGATGAACAAAAATCACAATTCTGTGATTTTTTTATTCTATTTTTTATGCCGTTTACCGTCCAGGTTAAATAACATGACAGAATTATTGGGCATGTCGATACGCATGCGGAAATACCAAATATGAGTACTTTATTTTTTATCTGTTTTGGGGCAATTGCCGTTTGTAAAGGGAAAAAGGGCGGTGTAGATGTTTTTATTTTATTTTTTGTGTTTGTGTCTTACTGTGTTTTTACTTCTTTTACTTTTTCACCTTTTTCACTTTACCCAAAGGGGATTTGTATAAGTGATCTTTAGATTACAGATACAATAGAGATCAGTACACAGCATTGCTGCTGTAAACTGGTCTTTATGGCAACTGTCAGTCACCATGCCCGGCAATGCCCAATGTATTGTGGGCATGCTGATGTCACAGACAGCCCAGAAGTGTGTATTACAACACTCCCGGGCTGTCAGGTACCGACACAGCAGCGGTGCTGACGATTACAGGCTGGAGGAACTCACTCCTCCTGTCTGTACCTCAGCTGTGCTGATTGTGATAGATCACGACAGCTAATGGTTAATCACCCATGGCCGGACCTCACTCCAGCTGCAGGTGATGTGGCATGAGGCCAGCAGTAATATACCGCTGGTCCCATGTCGCAATCGTGCAGGACTCGCTAGTGAGCCCGCACGATCTACAGGACGTCCCCATACATCCATTTGCAGTAATACATTTCCTGCTGGGGTATATGGGTAAGTCCCATGTTGGGTGTTGGGAAGGGGTTAAATTATATAAATAAAAAAATCATTTAATATTAATAAAAAAAATATACAATATCCCCAAAATATTAAAATATTAAATGTATTTTAAATGAATAGAATCTAATATTAATTTTAAATTAAATAACCTACTAACCTATATTTTTCTGAATTTACCGTAAATTAAAAGGGAAAAGGG